>JAOEJI010680703.1:0-14654 GCA_025448255.1 Umimayanthus chanpuru
AGGCTCGCCAAAATACTGCCGACTCGTAAAAATACCCAGCCATATTGGCTGGTCAACCGTCTAATAAGATATATTTAATGACTTACTTGGTGGGGTTTAATCTAGACAGATCTTCTCGATTCCTTAAGTATAAAGAGCATGACTGCAGTCAACATCCACAACAGCCGCCATTTTGCGATCGAACTTTGGCCGAAGTGGGATGCGTTTACAACTGTTTTGTGAAGTAATCTCAAAATCTTTTAAGTACACGTCAGCTTCAAATACAAAAAGACGAACACTTCTGAATATGACATTATTTATGAGCCTCAATTCTAATTTCAAAATGCAACAATCCGGTGCTTCGAACACCTCTGTTTACAGCTTGTCTGCTTGCAGGTCACAGATTGACTGCGCTTGAGAGGGCGCAATGCGCATGCGCAGCAGGAAAATCCCTTATTTCAAATAACGTTCAAATTGCAGTGAGCAAGTGTACGTTGCTTCAGTCTATTCTAAAATCCCCACCAAGCACACATACAGATCCCCGTAATACCTTCTGTGATCTAAAATAAAAACCCTCCGGATTGAACATCCGATTTCAGCTTGAAGAAAAGGTTTGTAAAGAAAATAGGAGTTCGTGAGCGCAAACCAACAAACAAAGACTCTTGTATGTCAATTTAACATCTCAATGATACTCGTAACCCCTACTACTTGGAGCCATTGAAACTTGCTAAAATTACGGCTGTTTGCAGATTAAACTGAATTGTTTTTGAATGAAATAGAACACAATTAAATTGAAATAACAGTAATAAGGATAACACATAGAATAGGAAAATTACAAATACACAATTCTAATAAAACACCATAAATATAGACAATAAATAGATGATTAAACAAACATATACAATTCCGATATAATAAAAATGAGAACTTAATTAAATACTAACCAGTAAAAATTACAGTATGCGAGCACATATAAAAAGTATTTTCAATTCATTGATAAAAATCTATTTCAAAATATTAACTTAATTAAAATACTAACCAGTAAAAGATTACAGTATGCGAGCACATATAAAAAGTAATTACAATTCATTGATAAAAATCTATTTCAAAATATTAAAAACCATGGACTTGAGTTAAAAATGATCTGTATAGTGCTTTAAAAAAATTGCAACTTGTCTAATCAATCATGCCAATCACATTCGTGATTTCTGCCCCGTTAACGTCATTGTTCAGCCGGTGCTTGTTTTCCCTGGAGCCTCGTACACATAAAACAACAGATCTTAAAGATTAAATGACAGTTTGGCCTTCAGCCAATGGATTTAAATGCTATACTCAAGCTGTTTTTTCTCCGATAGCTGCAGTGCTAGTTCGGCTAGAAATCGCTCGTCTTCTCTGCCGCTTCCCCCATATGGTGAGAAAACAAGAGGGCCGAAGGAGTCATGCTCGACTTCAATAACTTTTTTATTGTAATGGCGTTTTTCTCGTTTTCGTTGCTCGTGAATCGGCCGTGTCAAGTTTCTGATTTAGGTAACTCTTTGCGAAAATATTAAAAAAGCTGACACCAGAAAATGCACGTTTCCCACTTTGTCAAAAACCGCGCGCAATGACATCCAGATGAGGCTCATCAGAGGAGTTGGCACTGCAGTTTTGAGCTTCTCTTGTCAAGGTATAAAGGTGTGGCTCTACCTCAACATCATGGCATATGTCCGACATAATTCTAAAATAAAATGTAGTAATGCAATGATAATAAAAAATTTTAGGTTAGATAAAATTAACTTTTGTTCTAGAACTGTATGGGAGCCGGCAAAAAGCTGTTGGCAAACCGCTTAGTGCGGCATTTATATTCCTTTGGAATACTCATATTTACATCAAGAATTAAAATGTCTCAGTAGAGAAAAATAGCACCGGATCTACATTATAAAAATGTTCGAAGTCCTTAAGTAGTTGTCCCACATCCATCAATTAAATATAGCAGTAATGTTTGAAAAGTCGACAACGAGATGGAAGACAGATTAATGTCACCAATTCCCGATTGTTGCCGAGATCTGATGATATGTACTGCACTTAGCACTTTTGCTGGCACTCATTGAATTGTACCAATTACAACTAGTTGTTTTCGACGAATAATTTCCAGTCAAAAAACACAGACTGACATAAACCATGATTAAGTAATTGCTCTTTTCGTTTAATAGTACTCAATAGATAAACTCTTCCCGCAGGACGTGTGAAATTAATGTTAATCCCGCCGCCCACTTTTTTGAAAACATGCGACTTCTTGCGCATTCAATCGCACCTTGATTACACCCTGTGCGGTGGCCTACGATGCAAGTTTAACGCATGAAATAAAAATTGCATGGATCAAACCTGTTTGGTATTTTTTCGCTTTTTATCGTAGGTTTTATGCAATTTAACTTTCTTGCGTCGAAAATTGCATGTTGTGGCAAAGATGTGCGGCTGGCTTTACCAACATGTAAAAGAAGAAACACCCCTCGGTGAACTGAGATTAATAAACAGGTGTCAACGCAGTACATGCCTTGTGGTTGGAAGGGCGCCGCTCTCACGGTCAGAATGTGCAGCTCTTTCTGAAAGATGCTTCGACTGAAAGATGATTTGATTGACGGCAGCCTTGAACAAACTTTAAGACAGCGAATAAAGTAGCAGTAAAACCCGCGATAATAACAGCGTGCAAAATCATATTGACCAATACTCGATACAATTATAAATCAATGATATGTATTTGTCTTTTCAAAGCACGTCTTGTCTTTACCATGTTGGTAAGTACACTCAGTTCAGCGAATGGCAAATCGGGTTGATCTTATATTTTGTGCTTTTTTGCCCTAACCAGCAAGACATATAGATACTACGACACAGGTTGGAGAACACTGAATGTGTCGCGGATAACGATTGCTGCTGGAGAGTCGAGAGATGTAAAGTCAAACCAACTAACGAAGAAAAGATAATAATGCAACCTATCGTTTAAACTTAAGTCGTAGTAAGGCCCAATTCTTGCCTGCTGCTAATAAATGCGGCCCTGATACCGAAGGGCACTGAAACAAGTTACTTTATGTAGGCGAGGACGTGACCCACTTGTTTAGATCGCTTGTTATTAAATGCACACCTTTTCGTCTTCCGAGTCAGAGGCTAACTCATCCCAGTGGTACGCTTTGACGGTCGACTAGAGGGATTCACTACGCTTGGCAAAATTGATAACTTTAAAACGCTTCTCAACTAAAACTGATTTACCTTCGATGAGATCTTCTTTCGCTTTCTCGTACTGGCCGAGCTCTAGGATCCGATCTGGCTTCTAAAATCGTCTCTAAAACCTGTCGAGAATGCTGATCATATTGGAGTTTGTTTCCCTTAAATTTGAACTCGACTTCGTCTCAACTAATATTTGAGACTTGAAAGAATCGAACCTTGACTCAAGCTCAAGTAAACTAAAACGGATTTTCGCAACGGTGTTTTCTCTATCACTGATCATGAGCTGTGGGAGACATTGAGCTCATATATTAATAAAATTATTTCCTTACCAGCACCTATGTTGTATTGTGTCTTTGATCGATTCGTTCTGCTCCATAAATCCCTAATATTTACCGTTTTTATCCATATTTCTCCATGCTTTTCTGGGGGATTCGCCATTCGATTTGTCAGTTGGTTTGTACTCGTAAAGTACGACCGTTGAACCAGACGGGCGCCCAGCGAAAGCCAAAGAGAGAATGGGTGGAAATTCGTTTCCAGGTTGTCGCCTGGAGTTCGTAAGATCAGCTGGATGTGCCAACTTCCAAATTTGGAAGTTGGCATATCGCTAAGCCTGATCCTTCGAGCGAGCACCGCGCCTTCCCGAGGGGCGAGAGTAATTTTATGTTCTTACGAGGTCAGCACGAAATACAATGGCCATTGTATTTCCTACAACCTGATTGGCTAATTAGATCGTTTCCTAGCAACCGGTAAACGAATTCCCACCCTTTCGCTGGGCGTCAGTGATAGTCTGGTTCAGCGGTCGTACTGTTAGGAATACAAACCAACTGACAAATCGAATGGCGAATCAACCAGAAAAGCATGGAGAAATATGGATAAAAACGGTAAATATTGGGGATTTATGGAGCAGAACGAATCGATCAAAGACACAATACAACATAGGTGCTGATAAGGAAATAATTTTATTAATATATGAGCTCAATGTCCCCACAGCTCATGCACTGACTTAAGATCTGAATTAACTTCCGATGAACTTTTTTGGTCGTTCACAGCACCGACCGGGTAATCGCAAGACAAACTTAAACTAAACTGAAGGTACATTCTATGCAACCGAGAGAACGAATACGAACTCGTATTGCGGTTTACACAAAAAAAACCATTCTACTCACTGTGGACTATTAGCGCGAAGTGTACACAAAATTGGGTGCGGTCGAGAAACAAACTGAATACGATTGTATGCTAAACTACGTAATACTTTGTACTGCACAAGTTTTGCCATAAAACTACTAAAAACTTTGATCGTCAAATGCTTTGTTTTACCCTTAGCATTCTACTTATTAGACGTAGGTCCCAAAAAGAATTTTTTTGACATTGTTTTTAAGCACGAACGAGATATTCTCCTGTATTCAAGTGTACATGTGCTGTGTTGGGCTGTTGGTTTTCACGCTCGGCAAAAGGCACAATTCTAAACACGTTGTTACGGCAAAATTGAATATAGCAATGTAACACTGTAGTAAATACTAAATTTGTTTGGTTGGTGTTGGTGATGACAAAGCATTTATTCTCTGAGAGGACAAGATTTCGCAGGTTACCAATTGATTCAAGGTGTGATATTTACACAGATGACAGCAAACACACCAAAAAGCTACACGATCAGTAATCATTACCCACGCAGTGTTAGGTTGACGCAACGACACCACCTCAACACATCCCTTGGTTTGTCATATCTGGCGTTTAAGTAACAAATAGACATCAGTAACTATCAAGTATGCTGCACACATTTTGAAACTGGAAATTGTTCTTACCCAGTTGGATAAGGGGTCTCGGTTATGACACTATGAATTGGCTTAGTCTGATATTACTGAAGTTCCAATGGCTGCGGTCTTTTTTGAGGCTTCTCAGAGTGACAAATGCACCCCCATCTCCCAAATTATCTCTGCACCAACTTATGTTATCATTTAATTTAGAGACATTAGGACTTTCTGTAGCTTTAAAGTAATTTAGAATAAACTTCTTGATTTACTCGATAAACGCTAACAAAGTGACCTTACTTTTACATTCGGCCGCAAAGCCAATTTTAGCCTATTACGGCTCAGCAGGTAAAAAGCCTCTCCTGTACGTGATTCTGGATATATTTTTTGGTAGTCATAATGCAGAATTTTTAATGTGCCACTTGAACGAATGTCAGCTGAAAAGCGAATTTTCCTCATTTTCAGCCACTCGGAAATCTCCCCAGAACCCGTAAGGTCCGAAAGGAAATATTGTTCATAATATAGGAACTAGTTTTATAAAGTAAAATCTGCAATAAGTTTTAGCGTTATGTTCACGACATGAGTGCGCGTATGACCGCTCGATTGAAATCGAAAACTTGTGCAAATGGAGCGCCATTCGATTCCAACAAGTACAAACATAAAAAGTTGAACAGTTCCACAGGTAATTCGTTTGTTGCCGAGAATATCCAACAAAATGGTTCATTCCAATTGTCATTGTAACCGGTTGAACTGGAAGATGTTGCTGAATGAAAAGTACCCGATGGTTTCTTATGTTATACTCATATTTTTTATGTTTCTTGTTTTATGCAAGAAAAGGTTCCTCCTTTTCGCTTTTGCAAGTTGGATTCATGTATGAAAAATATTAATAGCAATAATATGTAAAACTTATCTCAAAACACTTATCTATTGTGCCCATGTCAGTCCTCCATAGGAAGTTTAACCTATATAAGAAAATGTGGTTTTCAAGCTACACGATACGGCGCCCAGCATTCTGTATCTCAGCTTGATAACACTTTCAGAAAAAGCGAATAGCACGGCTATTTGGATGAGAATGGCAACACAAATGGGTTTCTAACGCAAATCGTTTTTTCCGTTCTTTCGAAACAGTTTGACAAGGTAACCCATACTGTAGAGCAAACTAAAATCACCTTGACAATGTCGTTTTTCAACTTGTCTTTCAAGCGTACGAAAAATCTTTACTTAAAAAAACTCACAAGATTGTTTGAATAGTGAAGCTTGATACGCATTCAATATGTGCAACTTGACGAGGAGTTGTTATGCCAGTACGAGCTAAGCCTTGTGCCCGCTATTAACAGTAAGCAGTTGTTAAATATTATATTTGTGCTTGTTTTTATTTGGTTTTGTAATGAGGCAAGTGGCATGTCCAAGAACTTATAACATTCATTACGTGGTCTTCATGAGCATGTTGTATTAATATACACATCTCAGTCATTAGCTTTATGTTTCGTGATTCAGCTACTTTACCCAGACCTGTGCGATTACATGAAGTAATTTTTAAGGTTTCTCGCTTTTTGGCGCATTTGAATTTGCTATTGTTTGTACTTTGCAACTAAACATACAAACTAGCTATCGTTTTTGAAATAAGAAAGAAAACTTGCTCAAAGTTGTTTTCCTAATACAAAACTGTTTGATCAAAGACGCTAAAACACTCAAAATTGGACAGCTGACTGTTCTCAAACGAGAATGTTATTATTTGTTTCCTTAAAACTCAATAAAGAGAATTTCAAGAAGCGCCAGTTTGAACTAATTTTTTAAAGTATTTTGCATGTATTCTCTTTTTGTACATTAGTAAATGATCATTTTCTTCCAAATTACGAGCGATTCGGTTTAGATATCTAAATTAAAGTACATTGTTATGTTGCTCAAGGATTGCGAGTGGACAGTTTAACAAAGTGGAACGCCTTTTCCACTGCGTTCATTCTACTTTATAATTGGTAGTTTGGCAGGTGACGTTAATGTTGTGGCTAACAGCTGGCTTTTTTAAAGTTACTTTTAACTAAAAGCCCCTTTATTAAGCACAAAACCTCCTGCAAGAGTTGCGGTTTCACTGGAACCAAATAGCATATCTCTTTCGCTTGAACTCTGTTTTTAGATGAACACGAAGGTGAATTAACCTTCATTATTCACAACACTTCTGATCTGAGACTAACAAGGAGAGTTGCGATTGGAGGTAGGAAATTCAAACAGTAATTCGCAACAAAACGCTTCGTCGCTTTTCTATAAGAGACTTGTTATTGTTGGTCAATTCCCTTTTCTTTGACATAATCAACAAAACTGATTGGAAAATTATTCTAGACACACGTAGAATTTTGTGTTATTTTTTAAAAAAATGTTTTATTCGACAGAATTACATTTGCGTTTAGATGCACTGAACTAAAAATTATCTCGAGTAACAATTTAGCACACTGTGAGAACAAAGTTCCTTTCTATAAAGAGTACAAAAGATAGATTTGTCGTGTGTTTCCAACACCGATGCATAATTCTTGCTAGGCTTGCCTTCCCTCAAGACTTATCACGAGCAACTCAAATATTTTTTTCCAATGAGTTGTTGATAATCCGTCAAATAGGATTCACAGTCTGCAACTAAAACCGTGCAACCAGTCCAGATATAGTTTAAGAAAGGAGAGAAATTTGACTTTCTGGTTACTAAATCGAAGAGATTTGCAGACACTTTTATCGACAAAAGTAGTTCTGAGGCAAGGTATGCACAGATCATATTTTAGATATCAATTTTTTAAGGTTTTAGTTTAAGGATTTAGTAATGTACTATATTTTAGTTTAGTTTAAATATTTGCAATACGTATGCAATTCATTTGTTTAGTGCAGACTTACCTCAATATAACCCAGTCTATCCATTTATCTATCTCTCTATCTATACAGGGTGTACCGCACACGAGCAATTATCAGTTTTCCTTGTCGCCACTAACACACACGCACAATGAGTATTGCTACTTGACATGTTGACTTGGTATGGCAGTTTGACAAATGACATTTGTCAAAGAAAAACATTTTCCCTTACACACTGGCAAATAACCGCTGGAACCAAATCATTTCAGTGGAAATGTTCTCTAACGAATGGAAGGTGTTTCATTTAATCATTTATCTGGTTGGAACGGAATTAACCGCGCTTTTCCGTTTGTATCAAATTTTCGCTCACGTCATACACTGCACACACCACATCACATCAAACTAATTCAGTAATCAAACATTAGCTTTTCAACCTGGTGAATAAAACATTCAATTTATGATCATGAAAACTGAATGAACTATTTTACTTGGAAGATGCCGTCGTCATGTAGTCTGTGCATGATTGCCACTATTGGCTCATTACTCAGAATGTACGTGTTTTTTGTCTTACTTAAATGTACATCATGTCGTTATTCCTGTGAACCAAACATGTGCAATAACAACAAAAAATTCCTATTTTTTTAACTTTCTTGGTTTCTACTGATGAGTTAACGTTTGGTCGGAAATTTACTTTGTAAGACGATCTTTACAGTTTTAACCGCTTCTCAATAATTTGAGTACTCTGATCAGTTATCTTTATTTTTTGTTCTAAACAATAGAGTTATAAAGAAGGCAAAAGCTTATATGTTGAAAATGTGATTCTAAAGATATCTCGTGTAGTATCGATCGTGTTCCAGTGCTGTCTTTACTCATTACGCAAGTCATATCGGAAAGAGGGATGGCAGGAAGAGTTTTTAGGAAAGCCCTTATCTGTTTATCACTTAAAAGCATCTTGTTTTAAATTTGTTATTGATTACCGCTACGACCAATGAACTCGCTCGTTGTCCACACCCATTGTACTCTTCTTTGCGTTCACTTAGGTTTTAGTCAACATCCGAGTGAAAATAAAGTATATACAGATTAAGTAATAACAATAATAATAATAATAATGTTTTTAAAGTGCCTATATCTAAAAAATTCAAAGACACTATTTACAATTAAAATGAAGTAAGATGTTCAAAAAGAAAAAAAATTCTTAAATAAAAATGTTTTAAGTCTAGATTTAAAAACATCAAGCTTGCAGCTGTTCTGAATAGAAGCTGGAAGCTGGTTCCACAGTTTGGGTCCAGAAATTGGCAGAAATTGTATATATATAGATAGATAGATATCTATCTATCTATCTATCTATCTATCTATCTATCTATCTATCTATCTATCTATATATATATATATATATACAGATACAGATTAAGTATATATATATAGATAGATTAAGTATAGATATAAATATATATATATATATATGTTAATGTATATATACGTATGTAAGTATGTATGTGTACGTAGGTATATATGCATGTGTGTATGTAAGCATGTATGTATGTGTGTATGTATGTATGTATGTATGTATATATGTGTGTATGTATGCATGTGTGTTTGTGTGTATGTGTGTGTATGCACGTATGTATGTATATATGTATGTATGTTTGTGTGTATGTGTGTGTATGTATGTATGTAAGTGTGCGTATGTATGTGTGTGTATGTATCGACCGTTTGTGTAGTTTGGGCCAACCAAATGACTTCGTTTGTCTTGTATATTTGACTGTAAACCAGTCAAATAAGTTTAAATAAAGTTAAATAATACATGTCATGAGTCATATAGTTGCTGAGAACACTAGCTAGGATTTTTTGTTTGATTTGTTAAGGTTACACAGTTTCAGTCGTTTTGTTGTAATTGGCCACTTGAAAAGTCCTACACGATTAATATGAGGTACTAGTAGTATATTCTTGCATGCGAACAAATATAACATTATGCAATAGTACAAAGCATAAGAATATTTCCTTTTTAGTCAAAGCGTGCCTTTTTTTGAGTGGTCGCAAATAAAATTAGTAAATGCCGTGCCGTGGTTTCACAATTAAATGATTGTGAGATTGAGCAAAATTGATGATGAAATGATGCTAAACAAAAAGGTTCAATTTTTTTTTTATGAACACTTCCAATACAATATATTTTCAGCCAAAGTCATTACTATTTCCGGACATGTTTCCCCAATAACCAGCGTGTCCAAATTTGGTCGAGTCTTGCAAGTATAGTTTTTAATCGTTTCACAGAGTACAGATGGTAGTAACTACGTAGTTAGGCAGGTTTCAAATCTTACAACGTCGAAACCTGTCTTCATCTATTACGACTCCTATTCGAAGGTGTTTATCGCACGGACTAGCCTCACTATCTCAAACTTGAATTACAAATCTCGATCAGAATACCCAGTCAACGAACTTAACCCTAAAGTATCCTTGGCAATGGCACCTTCCAGGAGACTTCTTCATCCCTATTTGACATCTGGCCAGCCCATTTAATACATTTCATTTTTGTGTGTATTTTGTTGCCTGGTACAAGCTCGCCTCAGATCCAGTGCCACAACAACATTTGAAGTTACCTGACTTGTACTAATTTACTATTTCCTAGTTCTTGCTGGCTTATGTCATATACATTCCCAGATTTTTGTCTTCTTCCAATCAACATTTGACTTTCTTAGTTTTTGTAGTTCCTAAGTAGTAGTATTGCCGATATATGTTCTGGTTACCTGAAAAAAAACTCAGGAAAGCAGATAATAAAATATGCATGTTTGTACGTATGTATTATCTAATAAATTAGTTTAAACGGTTTATAAAAATCTATTGTTATTTTTGTCATTTATCGTTGTAATTTTGCTTTAGGTACTCAGTTGGAATACTTCACAGACGAAAACGACAATCATAGACTTGCAGAGAAAGACTTGCACTTCTTCGCACCATCCACAGCCATGACAAACCAAAGCATCGCCAATGGAACTTTAACAAACGATACAGACTGTAGTTATTTCATTGAGCCTGAAGTCTCCGCTTACATCAGATTTGTCGTGACTGCTTCTATTCTTGCTGTTGCGCTTGTTGGTAATATGATGGTGTTACAAGCAATCTGCAAACTGCACGGTCGAATGCCATTGATTTACCAACTGGCTGCAAACTTGGCCGTGGGTGAGCTGGGGCAAGTCATACTGGCACCTCTCCTGCTTTACTACGAGGAAACCTGGTGGAAACACGGCTGGCGTTTTGGTGAGTTCCTGTGCAAAGTGGTAAATCCCCTTCACAACGTATTTCTCACAAACGTCACTTTTACCATGGCTGCAATTGCCGTCTATCGTTGTTTGATAGTGTATTTTCCCCCAAGAAGAAGGCTGACCGCTTTCCAGACCAAGTGTCTTCTCGCGTCCTTTTGGTGTGTTGGTGTTGCAATTGTTCTCCCCCAGGTGATCACGCGACAGTTGATACCTTGCCCACAAAATACCGCAAAAACCTGTTGTGGAGTAAACTGGGAACCTTCCACCTACAATATCTACAACTTGATCTGGAATTCCGTGGTACAATACATTCCCATAATTACAATGATCATAGCGTATACTCTCGTGGCAGTGAAGATTCGCCGGCATATTGTGATCATCAAGAAAAGGTCGCAGGCAGAAAGGAGAGCATCTGATTCAACAGACCGCAATGAAGACCCAGCTCAGCTGCAAATCAAATTACAAGAGAACCCTGGCAACAAAGTTACAAACCAAAAAGAATCCAAACAAAGAGATGGAGTAGTCGAGATGGAAAACAACTTGTTGAAGATGATGTACATGATCATCGTAAGTTTTCTGATCTGTTACCCGCTCTACCCGATCCTGCTTGTTCTGTTTCACTACGGGGTACTGGATTGCTGGAGATACTCGTGGATTATTGCAATGTACTCGTACTTCGTGTTATCCAATCTTCCAAGCGCCCTTCACCCACTGTTCTACGGCACCAAGAGTAAATACTTCGCAAAAGCGTTCTCCCTTGTCTTGTCCTGCAGGTGGGGAGAAAACACAGAGTAAACGATAGCTCTATTATTGCTGAAAGATAATTGGTCTGACTTTAAGGTGAGACGTTATCGTCAAAAATACATCCTCAAGAGTCTATTAGCAGATTGATTGTTACTTAAATATTATATACAAGTAAATGTTATGGTTAACATTAATCACACACGTAGTCATTCACCTGGATTCCAATAACAGTTACATGTATCAATAGAACAGTTTCCTATTCCCAGTTGCCGCTGACTACATAGACTTTAGACTCGTTTTTACAGGGTTAGCCTCAACTTGATGTTAAATACTCATAAATTCCAATGTGGGTATGATTTATTCACAACTCTGTTTATTGTTAGAGATTCAAATCTCGCCGGTATTTTTATAGATTGAACATCAAGTTGAGGCTAACCCTGTTAAAACGAGTCATTAAAAGATATAAAATACGTTCTAATGACAGCTCCCCGTAAGGGGCTTTTCTGTGCCCTGTTACACACAATAAATCATAAGGGTTAAAAACCCCAACTCGCAGGAAGACTGGCCAGAAGGCTATTTACAACTAGCGTGACCGGCGGGCAGAGGACTCGAACTCGGAATCTCCGGGTTACGTGTTAGCACTTTAAACGGCTCGGCCACGCTGCCTTCCTTAAATCTTAAATTGTAATCAACGGCAACTGAGATTAGGAAACTGGTCTATTAAAATTTAAAACTTTGGAACTCCTCTTTCGAGGCGCACCAGTAGGCTACCCACAGATACAGCCCCGGAGAAGGCTCGAAATCACCCATTATCCACTGAGGTTGAGCACACATCCAAACCACACCATTTATGCAACTATTAGAAATACTGTAGGGCCGTAGTTTCGTTATACTCTCGTTACAAGGTATCATTTTGCGGCCTATAAGATAAAACCGAATACTTAAAGCAGTTTTCTTGTCGTTCTGACTGTGAATGCACTTTACTGTTCAGTTAGCTACTTTATTTGAAAACTGAAGAGAACATTGAGACCTGACAATCTGTCTAAACAAATGAAAAGTGTGTGCGAGGTTAGCACAGTTGGTAAGATCTCTGACTGCCAACCAGAAGGCCTAGAACCCCGGCGTGGTTGAGGGGTAAAGTTTGGGCGGCCTGATTTCGCCACACTGTCCATGGACAGCGATGTTAAGCCGTTGGTCTAGCCTCTCGTGATGACTGTTTTTCCCTTCTATTTTCGTTTGTCTTTTCTTTTTTTAGTGTCTTCACAACTTTTCGGAACGATAGTTCCCTCTTCAGGTGAGTCGAATATAGAAGAAAGAAACATCCTTCATGAAAAGAACCGTTGCAACCAAATAAAGAACCTTGCAAGATCTAGTCTCTCGTCGTTCTATCGAGGGACTTAAAGAACCCACACACTTGTCAATAGGAGTAGGCTGATGCGTCTAATGCCGGTGTTGTGGATTGTCAGCTCCTCCCCTATGGAGGGCCTGCTGTAATTGGGGAAACCTGTAGCAGTGTTTCTCTCCCTTTAGGGAAATAAATAAATAAGTTCATTCATTCATTAAACTAATAATAAATAAATAAATAAACAATTAAATAAATAAGTAAGTAAGTAAATAAATGAATAAATAAACATGAAAGTAAAGTTGTTCACGAAAAAGTATAAAAACCTAATTTACCAAAATATGAACTAAAACTCTAGTTTATAATAATAATAATAATAACAATAATAATAAATTAATGAGCTTATATAACGCTATAAGTTGTAACAATATTCTAATGCGTTTTACATATATCATATAATTTGAATGAAAATAGAATAAAATACAAAAAATTCTCATTGACATGCACTAGAACTAAAAGTTCAAGAACTATTAAAAATGTTTATATGCTTGCCTAAATAAAAACGTTTTCAAGTTTGCTTTGAATGTACCTACGTTTACTGAATATCGTATTGTCCGGTTGTTCTTGTACTATGATGTATGATCATAGGCGTAGTCGAAGTAATAGACGTAGTCCTAATCAACGTCCGTATCATAAACTCTAGCCCTAGAACTAGACCTAATCATAAGCCTAAATTTAACCCTAGAACTAGACCGCCCTAGAACTAGACCTAATCACAAGACTAACTCTAGCCCTAAAACTAGACCTAATCATAAGCCTAATTTTAGCCCTAGAACTAGACCGCCCTAGAACTAGACCGCCCTAGAACTAGACCTAATCATAAGACTAACTCTAGCCCTAAAACTAGACCTAATCATAAGCCTAAACTTAGCCCTAGAACTAGACCGCCCTAGAACTAGACCTAATCATAAGCCTAACTCTAGCCCTATAACTACACCTAATCATGGTCAAAGTCTAACTAAGTATTAATGTAAGAAAATCTAAGTAAAGTAAATACGTAAGTAGGCAATAGATGTTAAGGCCTATCTTAACGAACCCAAACTTGTTGGATATGTTTGGACCAGCTAGATGGGATCCGATGTCATCCAGCATTGTCCAACCGATGGTGCTCGAGCGGATCCAACATGTAATGTAAGGCCTAACCTGTTGGAGCCGTCAGCTTAAGTAGGAACGTAAGTATGCTGGGCAAGCTCTACAAAACGGACGGACTGAAAAACAGGATGCTGTTTTTTAACATCATTTTCGTAAATTTGTTTTACCATGAGAACGGTTGAAAAGATAGAATTAGCGCAAAAAAAAAAAAAAAAACCTCGCTAGAGTGCTTTTATACCACTGTGAATTCCTATAAAATTTGTAAGGAATTTTGAAATAAAAATAATGTGATATTACAAATAATGATAAATAGGTTTTACAAGCACCATACAAAGTCACGGTGCTTTAACAAGAAGAAAATCTAAAGTTACAAAAATAAGCTAATACAGTAATTACAAT
>JAOEJI010681814.1:0-14646 GCA_025448255.1 Umimayanthus chanpuru
GGTTACTGCAAACACTGATGGAGGCACTGATCTTACTCCAATGATCGTGGAGTACACTAGAGAGGCTCAGACAAGGGACAGGCTACTAAAGACTCTGGACTATGGACTGCTTCTGTTTCCCTTGATACCATTTCGGAAGTTTGGGGCATGTTATTTTCTATTGAATATATGCATAATGTACAAAGTTGATTGCCACATTTGTTTCCAGGCAACTGCAGATGCCTTGACACTCCACACACTTGAGTTGTAGAAGACTTAAAAATACTAAACTAAGACCTGTTGAGTTAGACATGGTCATATTCTTAATCGAATTGACGAACAACAACAATAGTCATAAAGCACACTATAATAATATATTTTCATCTGTATGTATATATATAACTATTTTAAGTTATAAACAAATATAAATTTCCAAACCATATTTTCTTTAATAGCTGCCTGCATGCTTTATATCGGTCTGGCATATTTATAAAATGTTTGGATTACATTGTTTCTAAATTACGTTTAAGCAAAAAAATTATATCAAAAAAACTTTAAAAGATAACATGCTCTTCGTGAAGGTGATTTTTTATCGGTGACACCCATCCTCCAAATCATGTGCTCAGCGTAATAATTGTGTAATTGACACAATACATCAGTTTTCTGACATCATTTCATTCTCAATATAGGTGGTCATTAACTATGCTAACTCCCAGCTACGAAGAGTGAAACTTCCAAAGGATCTCCAATCAGTTGGAATATATCTGGCAAGGGAAAATACCAAGTGGATTTGCTGCTGCAGTGGTCAAACACCAAGAGTTCCAGGATATAATATATAAGCTGGCAATGTAACTTAATTACAAGTGAAATTAAGGCCTTGTGTTCCTTCACCCATTCATCAATACTAAGAACCAGAACAAAAGAGGAACTGACAGTGTTTACCTAGCGAAATCTGAACTCAGAACTGAAAGGACTTCCAGATTTCACCAGATTCATGTCGCTTCTGTGTCCAATTCTTCATATTCAAGAAATGTACATAAGAAAGGGGATGCCTGAATTCCTCTTATGTTTTATATAGCATCACAGCTCCTTTCAATATTCAATTATGGGATTTGTGCTGCCTGCCGTCTGAAGTCGGTTATTTTTACGAAAGGTGGAATTAAAAAATAGGATTCAAGAGGTTACATGGGCTACGATGCCACATTCAAGATGATTGAACAGATTGGTAAGAATTTTGATGAGCTGTTGAAAGTGTGGAAAGAGATAGTTGAGGAAGATATTACAAAAGAAAATGAACTGACGGAGAAAAGAGAAAGAAACGCGAGGAAGGCAAGGTAGTGGAGAACAAGGCAGTGTTGAAGAACTGGAAGAACACCAGAAGTTCATGCATCCAGTATACTCATTTACTGGTGATAATGTAGATTTGAGATGCAACCCAAGACAGGATGACGTTGACGAACAAAACAAAAGACCATCACATGTCTTAGATGGTTGCCTTCAAGAACCGCGTTTCTTCAAGCCATCTTTCGAATGATGCAGCCAAAAGGTGATGTGACAAAGGAACCATTAGCCACCTTGCCGAATGCAGATGAGCAGTAAGTTTGCTGATTAAACTTATTTTTCTTTCTTATTGTACAGGTAATTTGGTGACTTTTGTCCAGCACTGCTTCTGCTAAAGACACAGCAACTTTATATCCCCTTCGGAATGCGATAGATGCAAGAAATGTATCATCAGACCCACACAGCAAATACTGCGCTTCCTCAGAATTCCTAGACAAAGTAACAGATGCTTATTTGATTGTTGGTGCCCTTGACCATTTCAGTATGGATTCCATCGAAAGTCAGCCTACAAGAAATTTTTACAGTGGATCAGTCCTTGACAAGGATGCACAAAAAGATTATGTTCAGTTTAATAAGGCAGTTCATTGATCAACATGTATTTAATTAGATGCCTGAAGTGGCTTCTGTAGCTCCAACAAGCAATTAGTTGAAATGCAGGGTGTGCGGAAAGCAGTATATTCGCCCACATGCCTTGAGAAACCAGGAAAAAGACAAGTATGGCATCATTCCCTCAGATAGTCCCACTACTAGCCATTCAACCCCACAAGTCCACATCAACAACTACACCTACCAGCTTCATGTCCTACTGCTCCTCCGAGTAAACCATTATGATGCCATCAAGCTGCTTCGACGCCACGTACTCAGGCTTTACAAATAATCTATGCTTTTCTTCAAGTTGGCAAAATCAAGAAGTCCAAAGTATGCAATAGCCATGTTGCATCTGCAGGCACAAGTCAACTGCCTATTGACCCAAAGGTTGGCAGACTCCGTTACATGGAACAGACATGTTATCCACCAAGGCCAGCCAGACTCAAACCACCCCATGGAAATGGAAATGGTCAGTGAACACGAACGAAAGAACTTTAAGAATGTTGCACACAGTTACAGGGGGGGATTTACACAGTTGATAGTCAGTAGAAGCACAAAGTTACAGACACAATTTTGACACGCCGAGTGCTGTTAGGCAGCCATCTGGACGCCATAAAGAATGTCTGTTGAGGACGATGTGATGCAGCTGATCTGTACACTATCCCTGGACGTGCCAACTCTGCTTTTCCAGATATCATACATAATCCCCTTGTTTCAAAAATTAATTTCAAAACAGGAATGGCTGTGCGATGTATAAAACAATTATTCCTTTCTGTCTTCTCTATATAAGTATACTCCCCAAGTTATTTCCACCTTTTCCCCTTAATTAAGAATCTGGGAAAAGTCAAGTACAGGCAGTTTACGAGGTCCATATTCAAACTGGTCGTAACACGAGTATCGTATTTGATTATTCAAATGATTAAGACACATTGTTGATATGACTATGACTGCTAAAATCTGCTGGTGCAAACTAACCATTATTAAAGGATCGTGACAGGTGGAAAGACTTGGAAAAGGGCTGAATGCCAGACCAATGGAAATAGTCATAAGTCACAAAAGTGCCAGAAGAGAGACACCTATTTTTCTGAGGCACGGGATAAAAATGCAAAGCAAATTTGATTATTGGAAGCATAAATTTCCCAGTTACAAAAAAGTAAATAGCGAATCGGACAGGTGACCGAACGTACTGAAGACCCGGAGATAAAGACTTTTGCTGTCATTTTAAAGACCTTGGTTAGTAAAAACGTGGATAGGCTTCCCAGTCAAGCTTTCAGATCTCGACTTGGTCTTGAAGCTAGACATATTGCCGACTCCCTGGTAACAAATGTAATGCTACAGAATGTTGACATGTCCAGCATAGTTGGCAACTGTTTACATATAACGGAACCACAGAGTTTCATAAACACTACCAGGTTTTTCAGGTGACCACAACAGAGGGACAGACACTCGGCCTTGGCATGCATTAAATGGGTGGGGCAACCGCTGACTTGACCAAGGCATTAACACGTAAGTTGAATGGCCTTGCCACTCTCTTTCTATGGAAGATAAGGAGTTACAAGAGACAAAAGTAAACAAACTTATTACCTCCATAAAATGTATGTCGATCGGATGTCTGTTAACAAAGCTTTCAACAGGGAGTTTGACGCATTACGAGATAAGGTTGCGCCTCAAGTGATATCAAACTGGGCTGAACTGACGGACAAAGAAAAAGTCCGTTCTACATGTGGGGCACTTTTTTTGTGGGCTTCATCTAATTGTTAACTTCAGCAGTGAAGTGGACTCCGCTCTCAAGACTGTAGAGGCAGCAATGCTTGAAGGAAATAATCCTTTCAGCTACGCAAACAGTGAAAGTGGAACATTCTGATTAATCAGGACTGCTTCCAAAGCATTCAAGGAGCATGGGAGTGTTGAGGCAGGAGTTGCATCTCACTTCGTTACATTTCTAATCGGCAAAGGAGAAGAGTAGCCACTAGCAAGTTTTCGAGGGAACTGAATCAACATCATTTTCTGCTAATTGACTTTTGAAATCTGTTTATATCAACCTAACTTCTGATGTTTTCCTTGCTGGAGTGCGAGGTCTGGGAATTCTGGACAATCTTTTCACTGCACCGCTGTGGAGGCTACTGGATTCATGAATTAACATCATAGATATGGCCAAACATTATTGAAACTTCAAACATGCCTTCAACTTGGGTCTCACGATGCCATCTTTGACGAATACCTTGCACCTGTCAACCAAGACAAGCGATATGTGGCACTTTTTGAGCATGTTGATGAATTTGATGGCATCACGAAACAAGTCCTTGAAATTCTGTGCACTCTTTTCCTGATTATCCTCAAGCGACTAGTTGCTCATCAGCTTCCTGGTGGCAAACAATCCCAAGAAACAACAGGGGCGAGAGGCAGCAGTAAAGATACCAAAGTCTAATATAGTCAGCGAAAGGGACTTAGCCAATCTAGATGTTCAGCTCCGCGTTAAATAAATTCTACATTATCATAAACCATCTATCCAGCTATTTAAACCGTCTGCTTGGATGGTCATGCATGAGGCTCTTAATATGTGAAAAAAAATAAAACTGTGTTGTGGCTGGAAAAGCTACCAGAGAAAGAAAAAGAAACTTATTGCTGATACGAGAAAGAGTGCAACAGGGTGGATTGCACAGAAACACAAGGAGCGAAAGACGTACGTTATGGCGAGAAGAGCAGAGAAGTTAAAAAAGAAACAAGAGAAGAATGAAAAAGCAAAGCAAAAAGACAAGGAGAGGGCTAGTGATCTTGTCAGTTCTACCAACAATCTTGTGTGTCTAGGGGGTGTGTGGACATCGGTTGTTCAGATGGATCAAATTCTGAGTGTTCTAGCTGATCCCAAAGAAGCCGTTATCTCTCAACTGCAGTTCCACAAGGCTGCTGGCTCTAAAGCACCAAAACCAAACTATTGCCAGACGGAAACCAAAGCAGGGGGTGAAAGGAAAGCGTCTTCTTGTGACGAGCTTCAGTCTCACCTAAGAGAAGTTATTGAACTCAATGATTTAGGCGGTTCAACTTTGATTAACTCCCAATGAACACCACCACTTTCACCAAATAGAAAACTGGCAGCAGCGAGTAGCCGAAGAGAAAACAAAACTTGGCAACAAACTCAACCAGGCAAGGATGAAACAAAATGTTCATTCTTCACAATCACTTCTTGATTTATATCTGGAGAATCCTGAACAGTTAGTTGGACATTAATCCAAACACAAGATCAAACAAACTAAAGATGACGTGGCCGAGTGGTTTGATGAGACCATGAAAAGTGTAGACAAGATACCAAATGACAACTGAAGACTAAATACTTAGTAACGTATGATTTCGACGGTGACGAAGAGATGTTTTTAATGCCTCTTCTAATTGACCTAAAACGTGGAGACCTAATATAGTTGCAAATGCGGTTATTCATATTCTTCTGATTTCATAGTTTTGGCATATAAAATGTTTCCAGGTCAATTTTCAACAAAATGACTCAATAATAAGCAAAATCAAACCCAAGAGGGCGGCCATGGCAGCCTTCTTGGATTTTTGTTTTTGTTACCATGACAACAGCGGCTAATAAGTGATGATTGTTACTAAGCAAATTATTTGGTGGGTCTAGCACTTATTGCATGCCAAAGGACATGTGCGAATTCTTAAACATTTCAGAAATCTTGGAGGCTCAACGAGATTGTTGGTTTAATGACCCCCCTCAACCACAAATGTTTGGCCAAGCTTGACTGTTTAAGGGTTATATTTATCCTGGAGAATCAAATCTCACTGAATATTATTTTACCATTTTTGAGAACATTTTAATGAAACATCATCTCGTCCAAGAACCTGAAACATATTTACTGAAATTAGAGAAAATGGGAAAAGTTGCGCATGACAGCATCAAAGTTGGTTGTGGATTTCTGGGTTCCACGATTAAAGTTTTTAAATGCTAGGAAAGTATGGCGAAATCACTTAGAAATGAACGTAAATGACCTCGTTCCATATCAGACTCCAATCTACAGTGTATGTCTCCGAAGTTTGTAATATCTGAGGATGAATGGCTTGCTGTCCTTGGTAGATTGCAAGATCTGGAGTTGAAGCAGGCAATGAATTCTGCCCAAATTGAAGACCTAAACGAGAAGATATCAGCCGTAAAAGAAAAAAAAAACTGTAGGCTAAAACTAAAGTTTCAAGTTATAGAGAATCCCTGGAGTTCACGTAAAAACAGCATGACAAATGTAAAGACGGATAAGCCAGCCTAAGAATGACGTAACCACCAACAAAGACTGACTTGTGAAGCAAGAGCTATACAATAGGCGATCGAATCTGCTCTTTTTCAGTGTAAATGAAGAGCAGGACGAAAATTGTAAATAGAAAGTCAAGAAAATAATCTCCGACAATTTGCAGATCCGAGATGCCGATACAATAACATTTTGCGGTGTGCAACGTACTGGATGGAAGTAATTTGGGCAGCGAATGAACAGGATAGGGACAATCGTTTGTCGTTTCACATGTCGAGAAGATCGGGAGTGCGTCTACAAAGCCGTCCATTCACATCGCTGATGACATGCCAGAAGAGACCAGAGAAATAAGGTGAAAGTTCCTTGTGCTAGCAATGATCTTCTTCTTCTTTTCCTTCACTCAAACGGAAATTAACTGAATTCCTGATGACCCGATAACTACAGAACTTTTTCTCTCTCTTCCGTCTTTTATAAGCAGCCAGTCCGTTATAGCTTCTACTTAAGTAAAATTAATTAGTTTTAATTTAACAAGGGGACCTCCTCATACGAGCCGTGTGGTTTCTGAGGTCCCCTCGCCACTCCCCTATTTTTTCCTTTTTTGTTTTCTTGGTATCTCATTCATCGTATGTTGTGGCGAATGGAATAAATAATAAATAAATAAAATAATAAATAATGAAGAGAATCAAGCAAGGCAAAGATTACCATCGATGGAGATCGTCTGCTCCATGACAGATATTTTGATGAACACAACAGAATTCCATCACGATGGCTGCCCTCTGACGATTTAAATGATGACTGAACTGAACTGTGTCCAGTTAAAACTTGAGGTTGGACAAACTATTGTAACTTAGTGTAGCTATCGTAATTATCGTAGTTTTTGGCAGTCACTTTATTGATACTAGTGCCTTGATTTCTTTAAAATATTTTATTCAGCTTCGTATGCAGGCCCAACTTCTCTAAATCCTTTCAATAAGACCGTGTCCTTGACTTTTCTTTCTGCGCAATGGAAAAATCTAGAGGCGTCGTCTTAAGATTATCAATAGGAAATGCGTGCCTTCCTTCTGATAATCAATTTTTCAGTTATTGCACAAATCTTTTCCTACCAAATTTGCACACTTCCTCCAAAAAAGCCAAATTTCAGGACATTTTGATCAAAAACAAAATCAGTAAGAAATATCGAATGAATATGCAAATGCTCTATCAGCTTTGGCGGGCGCCACGTTCTTTCTGTTCCATTCGTTAGTCCATTTTTCAGTGCAATACCTTGGGTAAAAATCATTCAAAATAGCATTGGAATTTTTGTTCAAGTCACAAACTACATTGCCAGTCCAGTTTAAAATAAAATGCTCTCTCCTGTCGCTGATTGTTAAAGGTCTGAATGACCAGAATGCATCTTGTTAAAGGGGAGAGCTTTCTTCATTACAGAAGCGATCTATAATCACTTTGCTTGCCAAAACAGACAGTGACGGCAGTTAATTAAAAACTGGAGAGCAATTTCCCTATTGAATATTGACTACAAAAATGCAAGTGTGCTAGCAAACAGAATGAAAACCGTTCTACCTACAGTAATTCACCAGGATCAAGTTGGATACTTCAGAGGCCGGCTAATTATCGAGGCAGTCAGAACCATTCCCGACATAATTCACCACACAGATACCAAAAAACAAACCAGGGCTGCTTTTGTTTCTGGACCTTCACAAAGCATTCGAAAGGATCAGCTTCAATTAGCTCTTAAAATGCCTGAAACATTTTAACTTTGGCAACCCTTTTATCAAGTGGGTTCAAGTATTGTACGATGCAGAACGTTGTGCAAGTAATGGCGGAATAAGCTCTGGTTACTTCAAAATTGAACGAGGAGTCACACAGGGGGACCCTCTGTCCTCATATTTGTTCATCCTCGGAGTACAGTTACTCGCCTCCACAATTCATGAAAACAAGCAAATCAATGGCATTTCAATACTGGACAAACTAACCAAAATTGTTTTATATGCAGATATAACCATTGCGGTGAGTGATAAAACATCTGCTAAAATGGCGCTAAAAATAATTACCAACTTTAAAATCCTCTCGGGATTAGAGCTGAATACGGAAAAAAACGTATGGTATGTGGGTTGGTTCTTTTAAGAAATCCAAAAGACAACCTCTTGGCATTAAATGGAAGCAGGAACCAATTAAAGCCTTGGTGTTCATTTCTCAAACAACAAAGCAAAAATGTGAATGCAACTTTGGCGAGCAAATAGAAAAAAACTAAGATCAAAGCTCAATATATGGTCTATACCCGACATGACCTTCGGCCGTGCATGTATTATAAATACTATAGGATTAACACAATTTTTTCTATTTAGCCTCCTTAACAGAATTTCCGGAAGAAAAGATAAAAATGGTAGAATTACTAGTCTACAATTTCATATGGCGAGGACGAAAACCTAAAGTCAAAAAACGGACTTTAATCAATGATGTCAATGAAGGTGGTAGACCTAAAAAGTAAAATAGAAGCTTTACAAGCTTCGTGGGTAGTCAGATATATCTTTGAGGGTTATCGTCTCTGGAAACATAGTCTAAAACCCAGGGGAGATTACCTACTCTTTTATTCCAACTTTGATATTGATTTGATTAGATATATAGCAGAATTACCAGACTTCCACAAGGAACTAAAAATTACAATAGGAGGCAAAAAATAGCTTTGAAAAGCTTCAAAGTAAAAAAACCTCTGTATCATTCTTTTGTCAGAAACATGATTGCTTTTTGGTAGAGCGCTTTTGCTTTTCGAATTATAAGAAGAAAGAATCCTTTCTGAATAAATGGTCTACGCTAGAAGTTTGGTTTTCCCAGAATACTAATTAGCACACAATCCATCATGCCTTAATTGCTTATGCTATTTAAAATCTTTAATAATGAACTTGCCATGATGTAACTGTATACTACACATTACTGTACTTTGTAACTGACCTTTACTGTAACTTACTCTATGTATTACTGTCCCTACCTTAAAAAAATTACAAGTAATTTAGCTGTTTTATAAGGAACCATCCACATTATGTGTTTAATCTGCTATTTATTGAGTTGTACTGTTCAAAACACTTAACCACATTTTTGCTTTTTGTTACATATTGCTAAACAGACAGTAAATTGTTGTTCGGCTGAGGTTTGATCTCATGTAAAATTTGTTTCCAATTAAACTGGTACAATATTACTTGAACTGGTTTTGTTCTGTAAATCATACATGTATTGTAGGATCTGTGATAGTATACTGAAGGCTACATAATCGATGTTGCTTTCTAGCAACATCCTTATGTCAAAAACTGTCCGGTTTTTTTTATAGGCTTGTTTTTATACGGCCCTCTTGATGGGGATTAATGCTCCATCATCATACCACTTTTGTCTTTGGTCTCATTTACACTAAGGATAAAATTAAGGACTTTTCAAGTGAGTTAACCGATACAAAATAATGCTTTGCAAGTAATTTACAATTACATTTTCCTCTTAGCATAATAAATATACTTCTTATCTAACATGACCCATTCATCAATTCAACTATTAAGGGGTCGTCTATTTTTTCACCATTTTCACTTGCATACAAAGTCCACCCTCCCCCAAAAACTCGATTACTGCCAAAGCAAACAAACTGCTGGGCCTCCTTAAGAGAACTTGCTCTCCGCTAATGGATGTCAAAATGAGGTGGACACTGTATTTACCAGTAACCTACGCCACTGAGATCTGGTCACCATCACTAAAGTCACTCAAAGCCAAAATCGAACAGGTACAGCGATAGGCAACCCGATGGATCCTGGGAGTAAAACCAGGCGAGGTATCTTAGACTGCTAAAGCTGAATAGCTGAATCTGCTACTGCTAACATATGACAGAGAGATAAAGGATTTTCTGTTTTTCTACAAAGCCTTACACAGTGACATTGACCTCGATGTCAAAAACTTTGTTAATTTCGTGAGCCACGGTCGCACTCGTCTTAGCCAGAAAACGACTCTACTGAAAGTTCCGCCCTGTAAGACAACCACTTTTCAGTCCTCTTACTGTAACCGTATTGTAAAACTCTGGAACTATGCCTGCAATCTAGTTAACATCTGTACCTTTTCTAGCCCGGATAACTTTCAAATGTTTCTTAAAGACAGTTATTTCAAATTGCTTAACTCAATCTTCGATACTCACTTGATTTGCGCCTGGTCTTCTGTGCGAGACTGTCCATGCCATACGGCTTAAAACAGTGTAAACATTTTTATGGAACCTTTTTATTTGTATTTATTTTATTATTTTTAAGACGTCAGGGAGGGTACCCTACATGGGACCAAGAGTCCCGTTTGTGCCTCTTCCCTTTGGTAATCTTGCTTTCTTTTTGACCTTTTCGAATGTTGTTTATTTAATTTTGTATACAAAACGTATATATAAAAAAGCAATAAATGATGGTTTCGCTAAAACTATATTATCAGGTTTAAAAAATCAGAACAAACGTGCATTTACCTTGGGCCTCCTCCCCCAATCATTCGTGAAATGGACAACCCTTAGCTAAAGACTCTTAGTAAAAACAATATAAGAATTTTAAAAACTAATGCACTAGCCATGAAATTCGATAAGAAATTATTTGTAGCATCAATGAATGCTTTATGTCTGATATCCTAACAATATTAATTTAAGCAGCTTAATTTGATCTTCAGTCAAAGACTGGCCAATTTCCAGGACACAATCTCAGTGTTGCAGTTCTGTAGCTGACAAGTGTTCTGGCGTAAAATGCCCACCATTGGTTCATGTGGAGTTTGACAAGCTGGTGCCCGATACGTTGCTTCTAAAAATACGTATTAGGGAAAGCTTGTAAAGCAGGTAATTATATACAACAATCCCACACATTTCTTCCAATAGCTTACTTTTGATATGTATTTTTTTTATGCATGAGACTTGTACTGCATTTAGAAGTAAAATGAGGGTGAAAGGACAGATGGGAATAATATTGTGAGAAAGTTTTCAGGCATGTGCGCAACAGGTTCATGGACGCATACTGTCTCACAACCTCTGACTCACATCATTTACACCATATACACCTGCATTGCAAACTTTCAGTCCTATGATCCTCATTTTGGTTCTAAATCCAGCAACAGGTCTGCACGCCAAAATCTATTGAAAATCAGCTATTGATATTTGTGTATAAAAGGGTGTTTTGATTGATACTGATAAAAAAAGATACAAGCAATGATTTATGCTTGTTTTATTCTCGTGTTTCTATATATTTAAAGCAATTAAGTTCAACCAGGTGACATCAGAATGTTTCTTAAAATTCTATTTTTGTAATAAATGTGTACAATTAATTAATTAATATGCAATAGATGAAACTTTGCAGACTCCTATAATAACGATGCTTTATTAAAGGTGGCAAACTGGGCAATTCAGCAAAAAAATATGGATAGAGAAAGAATTTAAAGATGCAGGCACTGTACTGAGTACATGTTATCCAATAACAATGTTGTACATTAAATTTTATTGCCAAATTTTCTCCCCCTGACCAAAGTTTATATTATGATAATATATAAATTAGTATATAATTATCGTTCAAAACCATTTGCACCTGCGTAACCGAAATTCCCAAATCATCACATACATTTTTGTTATAACAACAATCGTGCACTCTAACCAGAACCCTACCTTTTACACTACCCTCAGCAAAATGCTTACACAAGTTTCAATTGTAAAGGGAACCTTATCCCCTAAAGCACTAAACAAAACACTATATATTAGCCTTCATTAAGCCCAAATTTTGTTTACAAAACTATCTTTGGTATCATTCACTGTTATTCGCTTAACAGATTCAGATAATCAAAAGCTACTTACTATTGTACTTTACTCCAGAAGATGTTTTGATTGATGAAATAATAAGACTATACAGGTATGTAAATCCTTCAACATATCAGAGTTTGCAATAATCATCTAAATTTTGTTTTATTAAAAATAATACAGAAGAATCTTATGTTACAATAGGTGTCCATTTTGCGTTCTACGAGGTGCAAGAGTCCAGTGGAAAAACTGCCACCAATTGGACTTATCTTGATGGTTAGCGTTCATTGTTGAACCAGATAAAATATTTATAGTACTAGTGAGCTATAGCTTGGGATAAACATATCCTTCATGGCACAGAATGGTAGTGTGACTGAATAAATGAGACATATAACTTTTTGTCTTTTCTGAGCTTATAGTCATTATATTCTAACATTGTAATCTTCCAATTGCATGGTTCACAGCATTGAGTATGGCTCAGAACAGTTCACATTAATAAACTCTCTCAATTTCAAAAAAGACAATTTGGAAACAGCAGTGAAACAAGTAGATGTTTCAACTTTCTTATCCGATATGGGGGATAAAAGTATAACATCCCTTGACTGCCTCAGCAGTCCTGGGACAAGCACAAGTTGAAAACGTGTGGCAAAAAGGAGGTTTTGAAAGCCAGACTGCTTGAGTACTACTCGACCAATGTATTGCCTCTTGAAATAAGAAAATTTTTATTAGTCTGTAGAATTCAGAAGTGAAACTGGTTATGTGATATGTAATCCTTTCAGTATCATTCATTTGGTAATTTGAAAAACGTGTTATTACAGTAAAGGTGAAAGAATGATGTGGTTTGTTGAAATTTAAATGAACTGAGTACACAATGCTTGAAATTATAACTATTATAGATTGTTTCTGTTAGGATCGGCGCAACTCAAATTTTACTGATCCACAACATTTATATTATGTTTTGGTTATCAAAAAATTGTGGTTTACTTTAAAAGTAGGAAAGACAATGTACAAAGCTTGCCTACCAAAATCAACTTTTCCAGTTGACAAATGGAAGGAAAATATTTACTTTCAAGAAATTTTCTTCGTTTTAGACAAGTGGAAAACTACCAGTCGAATTGCAAGCACTGGTATAAGCAAAGAATTTAAAGTTTTAGTTAATAAATAATTTTAAAATTTTGAACTTACATTAACTAAAGTTGAAACAACCCCCCCCCCCACCCCCTTCCAGAGAGAGGGTTCATTTGGTAATGCATAAAAAATGTTTGAAAGCTGAAATTGTTGTTCCTTAAATTTAGTTGTGGAAGCACTTCATGTAGCTTGTATGCTTTTGTACAAGTTTAACATTGGCAGTTTTCTTTTCTTTGTTCACGTTTTAAATTATTCAACGTCAGAACGGAATGCTATTTGCTCGAGTGAACAAGATCACGCGTAAGAAGCAAGCATACAACAAGAAAACCTCATAAGTTGGACCTATCCTTCCTGAACGTGCACCAGAATAAAACGGTTCTTTTAACAGGATTCACACTGAAAATGAGGAATCAAATTTAACGATTTTTCCATGACTATTCCAGGGCTTCAAGCAGTCACTTGGAAAAATATAGGGATAAATATAGGGCATTTTTCGGAAAAATATAGGGCTAAGATAGGGAAAAGTTCAAAAATATAGGAAAGTATAGGGGGGTTTTCAACTGTAACCTATACAACAATAACGCAAAAAGACTTCAACAGATATGTTTCCTACATGAGAAGTTGCAAAATGAAGCCTGCATGCAACAGCTGTGCAACTAATCTCCTTGTTTACAGGCAAATAAAAACCGAGACGAGACTAATCTTGCAGGTCAGTCAACAAATCAGTTATTCTAAAACAAAAACTTGCTTTAGGCTTGCAAGTAATGACCATGCAGCTTATCTCTTCATTGCCGGGCGACAAATGATGGTGATATCAGATAACTGGCTCCAAACAGCTGTATTCAACAGAACAAAATAGTTATTTATAAACAATATCTATAGGTTTTTGATTTGTTTTTGTTAGAGGCTATTTGTTTTGAATATCCATCTAAAATTCTCTTCCTTGTACTTTCAAGTAGCTCTCGTTTACTGAAACATGACTTTGCTTGTTCCATAGTACTATCCATTCTCTTCTTGGCAACTTCCAGCAACCCTGAAGCAACAGCAGTATCACTAAAATTTTTGTTCAGTCTAAGCGCTTCTGATAACCGTTCACTTCCTTCTTCATAGAGGGCTTTTGCAGCTTGAAGCTCATCTTCCTTCTGATTTTCTTAACTGCTCCTCTTTCTCTGCAAGCTTCTTTCTCTTTTCTGTTTCACTGTCTCTTCTTCCTTTCTTCTCTTAGCCTCCTGATTGGCCTTCAATTTCTGTACACGTTCAGCTTCTTTTTCATCAGAGACTCGTTTTGCATATGCCTGGTGGGCCTTTCTAGATGCAAGCAACAGATCCGATGTGATTGGAACTTCATGGGGTCTACCAGGAACTTTCACCTGGTCTTTGATAGTACGGAGTCCATTTATTGTTACATCACTAAGAGAAGCTCTGCAGCCACCGTTCTCTTATTAATAATCTAGCTCTGCAAAAATCGATGCGCAAAACGAGCATGACACTCAATTGACTCAAGATCATGTCAACCAACCCTCAACCAGTTTAAGACCCTGTTACTCGAGTACTATGAAAGAGCGCTGGCGCGTTGCTACTGCCCTGACGACC
>JAOEJI010682925.1:0-12663 GCA_025448255.1 Umimayanthus chanpuru
ATATAGTGAGTTTTTGTTACAGTTTTCTTAGAACTAAAAGATAACGGTATCAAAAAAGGAAACAGATTTCTAAGAACTCTCGAAGTATTTCATTAAGTTTTTGGTTTTGTTAAAATTTGAACAGTAGTTTTTTCTTCTCAACAGATGGTAGGTGTACAACGTTCTTGTCTTGCGCAAGAATTATTATAGTATTCAATATGACTTCCACCTTAGGAACCCACCTGTGAAACGACAGTAGAGAAAACGTCTTGTATTGATTCCAAGGGTATTTGGTAAGTGCTCACTGCTGTGCAAAGGCAGTTTTTCATTTTACCAACATGTTTAAACACGTTTCTATTTGTTGCCGATTCAGTGTTACAAGGTCTTGGGTTCAAAGACCCATGCGCAGCCTTGATTGGAGTTTGCCAACCATCGTTTTACACTAGCTTGTAAACTACAACAGAACTTAATGCAGCCCAAAGGTAAGAACATTCGATGGTCTTCAATAACCATTATTCACGAGATCACATATACCGCTTTTCATTTAGTACCATTAAAATCGACAATGGTCGCAATTTGTTGATCGGTTTGAACTCGAAAATCTTGAACATTCCCGAGATCACAGAGGTCCATGCACAAACAAAGTATTTTATCAATAACATATTTCTAGCTGCTTGCTTGTTTCAACAGATGAATGTACTCATGGTGAGAGATTATTAATGTGAACCTAAAACAACTGGAAAGACTTAAAGGAGGCGAGGTTCTCCCAACCAAAGAACTCGTGCAGGATTGTACTTTTTGCAAATGCGATGTTTGATTGGTTAGGATGAAAGTAAAAGAGCAAATTATTGAAAAGAAAACAACTACATAACTGCCAAATTGCTTCTTTCTTCACATTTTGTAAAACATATATGTACAAGCCTTATGAAATAAAATTAGTTTTTGGGGTGGACAGCCTGTCAGTGCAATTTCAAAATATTAAAGAGCTCGCTGTTCGAATCGTGAGGTTGGGAGTTCGTCAATCCTTGATTATCCTATTGAAGGTTATTGTATTGTATACTCACTAAAGGTCACAAATCAAAATATACAGAACGCAGACCATTATTGATTGATCGTTTGTCTCCGGCTAATTGACGGCTAAACTTTTATCTTGGTCTGTAATTAAAGATGTTTGAGAAACATTCTCGCAGACGTCCACATTAGAATCAAGTTAATATGCGATTTTGTGTCTGAGGATTTAATTCATAACCTTAGAAAGGCAGATCGCTACAGTCGGTATACTCTTTTATTTAGTCGCAGGTTCATCATCACTTTTGAGGATTGAAATATTGAATTATACAGCGATTTAACTGTTCATAACCTAATTTATTTTTAATTAGAAACAGTTATAGTTCCAGAAAAGGGAACTCTTTTCAAATAGCAATTACCTTTAGAAATTTGCTGGACTCGTATACTTGAAAGACCTCTCGACTGCTGCGCGCAGCATGGTTTACTTCCTCTTAGTCGTAAATGTGTGAACTCAACTGCTTTTGAAATAAGTTGAAACTTGCAGGATTTTTGTTGTTGCGATTATGTCCCTGTTTCTGAATTAAGACTAGTGAATCACGCAAAGTCACAGAATCCGCCAAAACCTATAGCATATCGGGAACAATCCGTTTTACCTAGTGCTCAGCGCCTATCACAGTTGTTTGTTGAGGAACAGCACATCATTCCAAATTAAAAACTAATTATTTTAAGTATCATTTTTTCTCTTTACATTTCCAGCTTTGCTCGAAACTTAAGTAGATATAGAATCGGGAATTTATCGACTCGCACATTTGAAAGAGAACTCGAATACAAATGAAAACGAACATTCAAGTTACTGAATGAGAACTGATCTTCGCAGTCACTTACCATCTTCACCGCAATTCATATGTGAATTTAGTATATTTACCCTCATTCCCACATTCAAATTATTATGTGCATGTAAAGAAAAATACTTCTCGGCTTATGAGAAAGCTTTGCTTCTTTGGTCATTGGCTAGACTTCAAATTCCGTTAATAACAACATAAGCACGTCTTCAGATGTGGTTTCAAAATAGTTCCTTGTAGTCTTTGAAAATATTAGAAAGATCTTTCAAAACATCGCTGCTAATTATCAAACCTTTTACTCATTCAAACTTCATTTATTATCTTGGTAAAAGACGTCATCGATTGCACAAATCTAAAAAAATAGTAAAAGAAAATTACGTTTTTTGTCATTTCTTAAGTTTTTGATAGACTTTCTGTCAGTATCACTTAAGGATTTAATAAGGTGCAAACAAATTTCACTGAAACGGTGTTTATGCCATAATAAATGATGAAATTTTAATTTGTTCTTTTATTTAATATTTGCAAACCTCAATCGAATAACGCAAAATTGACATTTAGCCACCGAACAAAGTGGCAAAACTTTTTTCAAGATGGTCGTTTTTCATTTTAAAGGAAATGTATTTTGAATCTTGCCAACTATATATTTTGCTCAAACGCGTGTTACGTCTTCAGCATTTTTAATATTTACACTTTCTACCGATTGTCCTTTTGAGTTGTTAAAATTATGTTCTAAAATAACGCTGATAACCCGAGGGGGTACTTCCTATATTCGGATGATAGGGATGATCGTCGTATTTTTTAGGGGTTGTAATCGGCGATTTAGTATTTTTAGGGGTTGTTCAAGTGAAATCTATTAAAAAAATAAAATTGGTATTTGTTAGGGTATAAAAACTCTGAGTTATATTGGGTACAGATCTTTTGAATACGCTTCTTTAATAGACTCCGGTTTATTGGTATTTTTTAGGGTAATTCTTTACCACGGGGTATGTTTTGGGGTGCGCAAATTTTCATTGGCTTAATATTTTTTAGGGTACTTTTCTAGGATTTCCGACGGTCATTCCTATCCTTTTTACCCCAGGGTAACCCCCCCCCCGGGAGATGATAACGCCATAAGGTTCCACTAATATAACTATGCAAGTAAGATAAATTTTACTTTCGTGATGTTGACCTAAAATAGCCTGCAGGCGGGCTCATTTGAGCGAAAACTTCAATTTGCAAAGACACTTAACGAAGAGTCAAATTAGCATATTTCAATTGCATTACATTGGCAAGATTGCTTTTGTTTAGTCTAATATATTGATTCCACCAATTTGAAAGCCACCAATCTTATTGAAAAGCAGCTGAGGAAAACACGGAAGACAAATATGCCATAAACAACGATTGCTAGATTAACTAAAAGCTTCCAAATTGGTAAAAAGAACGAACTAATTTAAACAGCAGGAGAATAGCGTCAGCTGTTGAGAATGTCATCAACTACTTTTTAATTCAACTGGTCCTCATGGATGCCTTTTACTTAAAAACGTTAATTGCAAGTTATTTCATTTTACAGTTAACAAATCCAGTGCGCCAACAGCGAAGAGTGCAGTACTGATCCCGGTCTCTAAGTCCCCGCCCACACTGAGACGTTTTCAAAAACGTTTTCATTTGGGCAAAAACGTAGCAAAATACTTGCGTCCACACTAGCGTTTTCAAATCTATTTTATCCATTCACACGACAACGCCAAATCATTTCGAAAAAGAAGGTCACTTTTTATTGGGCATGCGCAATTTCAAGCGCCTGCCGACCTACTATTTCATACAAAAAATGCCAAGAGGACTACGAATGCCATTTTGCCGCCACATATCTGGTTCTACCTGGCTTGTGGTTTCGGTGTCGTTAGACATTTTGACAAACAAATGTTTTCCAGCTCTTGCAATAAGTTCTTTGTATGAAAAAAAATATGAATATATGTCCATGACAATTAAGAGCCTACCGTCAGCTGACCTCACAGAAGGCCACTATTTCAAGATACATATTAGGATGAAGTCGGTATGTTTTAAAATGGATAATAGGATAAGGTCCTTCTGCTAAGAGGATGCATCAAATGCACTCATTTTAACACATTTCTTAATAGTGGCTATCTTTTTCAGAAACAGGTTTCCTTTTAAATAGAAAGATACAAAAAAGTCTACGGCTCCGTTTACAAACGACACCCAAAGATGAACAATACAACTGCTATAGAGGGAGACCTGAGTATCCTACCCAGCTTGGAAATCACGGCATACTTCCTGACTCTAATACTGGGTACTGGAGGGAACGTTCTGGTTTTGACTGTGATCATTGGCAGACGTCGAAGACGAAGTGTCAACGATCTCTTCATCGCTAATCTTGCCACCTCAGATCTTGCTTACCTTCTGTTCTTCTTACCGTTCCAAACGCACGCGAAACTGTTTGGCAATCTTACTATGTCAGTCGCGTATTGCAAGTTCGTGTATCCCATGATGACCGCAATATTTAGTGTTGGCATTTTTACTCTGACGTCCATGGCTCTGTGTCTCTGTTACGTAGTTGTCCATCCGTTCAAGGCCCAACTCAGACACCGCACAGTTCTACTGTGGGCGTTCCTCATCTGGTTGTTTTCTATTGCACTGACGCTTCCAATCGTGATTGTTACTCAGGTAGAATATGAATCTAATTCCTGTGATGAAACGTGGTCAGAGCGCTCTGGGAAAATATACACTGTTGTGCTTTTAATCATACAGTGTGTGCTGCCTCTGGTTATCATTTCTGCAGCGTATACAAGAATTGCATTTGATCTGCTGTCATCGAAGACAGCGAGGGCCTCCGTTAACCGGAGAGGACAAGTCACAACTGACAAAGGATCTCAAGAAAACAGACAAGTGATTCGGTCTTTGATAGTTATTGTTGTCTTATTTGTCATATGTATGTTTCCCCTTCAAATACCTTGGATGATTTCCCAATTTGGAAGTGAACACATAGACGATAATACGCTGAACATTCTGTTTATAGTCAGTGACATTTTAAGTGTAATTCACGCTTGCATGAACCCAGTAGTTTATGGAACATTGACACGATAGTTCCGTCGAGGTTATATCAAGTACTTATCGTATTGCTTGTGCTGTTATCGTGAACTGTTGAGGAACCATTACAGTCTAACACGATTACAGTCAAGAAACACAGGTTGGTTAGGGGGCAAAATGGAGAATCCCGGGGATGAAATTAAATACGTTTGATTGAAATCACCCTACACTTCAACCATTTCAGTAACAGCCTTTGGAACACAGCCAAGCAAACATGAAACAACAGGTTTGGTGGTCGCTCAGCGCATTTAATTTTGTTTCGACTGAGGAGAGTTTCTTTGACACGTTTCCAACCAGGTCTGGTGAAAATAGTTGGCCAAAAAACATAATTATTCTTATTGATCATCCTTGAGAGACGGAGAGTAGCGCCCCTTTCCTGGAGACTCTTCGTCAAATCTGTATTTAGATCGCGTATACACTGAGGATATTCGAGCTGTCCCGGAACACTACCTGGTTACTCGAGCTATAGTCCAGGCATTTTAGCGAAAAAAAGAGGTCAACCTAAAAGTAATTGTATCAAAAGGTTTTTTGCATGCGGATTTCACATCCACAAGGCCACTTGAACATCATATGAAAAATTTATCAAAATGATACTGAAAATCGTGATTTTTAAAAACAGGCCGGGTTCGCACCTGCATGGAAACGAGCAACAACAATACATCAAAAACTTTTAAATTTATTTGCTTTTCCTTCTGTAATATACATTTCCGTTATTGAATAAATAGAACTTTATTTTATTTTTTTATATAAGTTAATAGAGAAGCAGGTAGCGAAAACATAGTTTTATAACGAAGAAGATGCTCAGGGCCTAAATAAACCGTAAGGTTTTCTAGTTAGACGCCAGGCTTTTAACGTTTTTAGGTGATTTTTGTAGCCCTCACTTACAAACAACAAACTCGCTGAAAAGCAAGCTTAAAAAAAGAAGAAAAAGCAACCAAGCGTACAATACAGAGAGATCAGGTGTGAAGAAATATATATGTTTATAGAATTTAGCGACTTTTAACCTCAAGATTCAAACTGTTTTAGAAGCAGATACTGTTTGTCGTTTTTATTGAATGTGAAGGTGTTTAGCTGTTTGAGGACGGAGGGAAGATTTTGCCAGATATTTGTTGCCATAGCACTAATTGTCTGCTTCCCCATGTTGGCAGTTCTAAATCGAGACTTATATAGATTGTTTTGCGAAAGCATACCTCATTTTGTGCGAGTGGACATTTTTGACATTAATTATCATGAAAAGAGTTGTTAAATATAGATGGAAGGATTTGTTTGTGCCAGTCGTGAATGAATTTCAGTGTCTTGATTTGGTAGACATTATTTAAAGTTAGAAGATTTAGTAGTGGCAGTGATAATGATGTGTCCTTACCTACTCTTGCAAGAATGATTTTGTTTTACTTGTAGTTTATTGGTATGGGTCTTATATGCTCTCCCCCAAGCAACGATAGCATAGGAGATGTGTGGATAGATAAGGGTATGATAGATTTGTCGTAGCTGCGTGGGGGTGAGAAAGTGCCGCAACTTATAGAATATTTCAGAGCTTTGAGCAACGCAAGAACAAACGGATGCAATATATGTGATATTGCCAGTTCATTTTTTTGTTAAGTAAGACTCCTAACTATTTAATGTGATCTTCAGTTTGCTTAAGGTGGAAGAATAAGCCAGTTTTTCTGGGAGTACTATATCGATGGTAGCCTCCAATGCAGCCGCCTTATTTCCTTAGCGGCTGCGGGTTCTCTCGGAAATAAGGCGGCTGCATTGGAGATGTGTTTAAGCGCTTTCGGACTGACTTGATTATCACGAAGTTACTTTTTATAAAGTTTATAGAAAGTTTATTCACGTTACACCAGTTTTTCAGATTTTTTACCTTGATCAGCTCAACATTTACGGTTCTTTCAAGTAGGTCTTTTGGGTCAGAATAAACTCAGTTTTAACGTTTAGACCTCTTTGTAACAAAAACATAACTGAAAAATCATCCACATACACAACTGAATTATTCAAAACGCAGTACTTTAAATTCTAGTCAAAAGTTTTCTGCAATTTTGCTAAATTAAAATTATTGAAAAACCCAAGATGGCGGCCAAGACGGTGGACATGCTGTGGAATAACTATTACTAAAGCAACACTTCTTAATTAAAACTTGATTGCTATTGTGAAAGGTAATTAGCTAATTAGTTGTTTTGTCACGTGATAAATGATCAGTCTCCTCTGGTGTTTAATAGGAGAAGTATTCCGAATAAACAATACTGTGACATTCCAACTAGATTCTAAGAATAGTATGGACGTGCACCTTGTGTTTTTCGCCAAATACAAAGAAGTTGAAAACAGGCGTGAATTTTTGGTCGGTCATCTTTTTCTAAGTGTATACCCTTCCGTTTCGATTACAACGGGTTACCTCGGGTAGCTCGAATCACGCCAGTAGTACATCGGGTGTTCTCGGGAAACTGAGAAAGTACTCGTGTGACTGCGTTTCGGAATCATCCCCAGATAGTGCAAAGGAAACTGGAGTTACAAGGAACGAACACCATAGTATGTAGTACATGAGGGACGAGTTTACTCTTTGGTGTCTTACATTTGGAATAAACTGTAAACCGTAATATACCTTAGTATAGGAAGTTAAAGTTTCACGCAATTAACGCGAAATCCAAAAATTCGCGCAAATTTAAAAGTCGTGTAAATTTTCTTAAACGTCAATTTTTTTCGACGTCATTTATACAGTTGAGCGATAATTTAGGCATCAATGATTTAAATTGAAGCTACCACAAACCTGTAATGATTTGACAAACACGTTTTTACTCTAAATATATGTAGAATCAATACTACATGTACAGCTTTTAAAAAATATCATATACGTTTCCTTGCATTGGAGGTCATTGTGTCCGGTTCCATATTGTTAAAAGCTTAGTTCCAGGTTGCAATAAATTTGATCCTATTTTGTTAACGGTGAAAATTTACTTAATTCGTAAATTTTATCCCCTTCATTTGAGTTAATTTAAGTCGCGTGAATTTATATTACGCTAATTACAGTCCTAGGATCGTTGATTTCTTTTAATAAGGTATTGTCATTTTCACTGACTTTTGTAAACCCACAGTTAAAGGTTGGAAACGAGTGAACTGGTTTCTTTTTCGTGTTTGTGTGCGCACTCTTTAGGATCAGGACGTCCGGTGGAGCTCAGCTAAGCCTGTTCCCCATAAGGGATTTTTTAACATAAACTGAAGACACATTAGTTTTAAACTTATCATCATATGAATTACTATCCTGGTTTAGGCATAGGCCTCACTTGGTATTGCGCGTGTGTTTGCTGGAGCAAAACTTGACATGGAACAAAGTATTTTCCTTTTTGAAAACCGCTGCACATGCTTTTGCAGATAGTTACAAATGTCAACAATCAAGCACTGTTACATTTATTTTAAGACCCATGCAAACGGACGCAACGGGTCACAACATTGTTGGCCCAACATTGTTGGGAGTTGTTGGCACTTGTTGCGTTGTGTATGCAAACGAACGCAACAACTGCCAAAATTGTTGGCGGTATTCTAAAGAAGAGATGCATTCTGGTACAGTAATCCTAAAAAACGATTGCAATGCGCATGCTCAGACGTTCTCACAAGGCCAACATTGTTGTGGCTCCATGCAAACGGGCGCAACGTTGTTGCGCTACGTTTCGCCGGTCACAGAACAATGTAAATGTTGGGACTTGCTGGGCCAAAGTTTGACCGGTTTCAAACTATACGCAACAAGTGCCAACAAGTGCCAACATTGTTATGGTACCATTCCAATGGACGCAACATGTTGGGCCTAACAATGTTGCGTATTGTTGGCCAACAATGTTGCGCCCGTTTGCATTGGTCTTTTATAAATAAAAAAATTAACGAAAATACATATTTCCATAGGTGGTTCATACCACATATAATTATGTTGTAGTTATCTCGTTTGATAGAACGTAATTTGAGCGTAAAACAAAATTTTAGCAATCTCTGAGACCCCGTCCATACCACACCGTTTTCAAACGAGAACGGTACTGTTTTGTTCCGGATACGGCTACCGTACACACAACAACGCCGAAAACGATCAGCGAAAAGGGAGCATTCCGAAAACGCTCTCCAGAGTGGAACGATTTCAAAACGGTACTGCTTGAAAATGCTGTTTTCCTAGGCGAAAATGATACGGAAACGATAACTGTGGACGCGAATCTTTTTGAAAATGGAGCAAAACAGCACCGTTTTTGTTTGAAAACAGAGTAGTGTGGACAGTGTCTGAGCGGCTGCCAAAATTTGCTTGCGGAATCTTTGAAGTTTTAATTTTGTCGCTCGCCAAAATTATTGGCATTGCTTGTCAATTCAGTCACACATACAGAAAGCAAGCATTGACAGAAAGTTTTGCTAAACAGATCATTTGACGACCTAACTAATTTCTAACTGTATTAGAAGTTCTAAGGAATCTGATGTATAGTTTCAGGATGGTACAGTTGTTTCAAAAAAGGTTGACTTGTAAAATTCAAAAGTGCGTACCCAGATGGCAAAGCACGGTGGGAACTATAATTTTGCATATTGTTGAGCTGGTTTCATTCAGCTGATTATCGAACTTAAGATGAGAATTTTACATGATAGGGTGTTTTCCGATGTTTAAATCTTATTGATAAATTGGGATAACCAACAAAAGGAAACTGTTCAACCCTTAAATGTTATCCCAAGCAACAAGCTGTAAAGCAATGTGGCTATCTGTAAACACTTTTCATAAACAGCTGTTAAACGCTATAGACAGCTGACAAATTTAGGACCTAAAGCTAAAAAACATCGGTTACTCCTTGTATTGTTTTAGTATGTGAACAAAACGACAAGCGTAAACGTTAACGGCCCTGTCATACTACTGCGTATGAGAGAACTGACGTATGAGTTGCGTATGAAAACTAATTTTCATACACACAGAATGCCCTTCAAAATACAGAATTGTTCGTATACTTACCGTATTGAACCTAGTATGAGTATCGTCGTGAGTAGCGTGTCGCCTGGGTATGGCCAGAGTATGACCAGCGTAATTGACCTATGAGTAACGTACCTCTAGCGTAACTCTCGCGTATTCAGCTTATACCTAGCGTATGCTTAGCGTGTAAACCATACGTCCGAATACGCACAAATCTTCAGGCATGCTTAAAAAAGAGATTTCTGCCTCGCCGTATGCCAGCGTATTACCCCTAGCAAATGTCAGCGTATACTAGGGTATGAGTGATATTTTTCATACGCTGACATAGGCTAGAACGATACACAATACTGTGACAGGGCCATAAGCGTGTATATGCACCAAGCGCATTCATAAACATAATTATACACAGACGAATGGAAACATATGAGCTGTTATAAAGATCGGCTCCCCCGAAATATTTATTTTATTTCATTTTTAAGGCACTTTTCAGTACATCCTCTAAATTTCGGTATTTCTGTGAACTCCCCTCTTCTCCCCCTCCCTATAATTTGTGCAGTTTCAAATGAAATCCCCGAAAATTCTAGGATATCCAAGGTTATACATAATGATCAGTCCCCCAGGCCCTTTGCAAGGAAACCTTTGCAATATTATTTTTTCAGCAGTCCTTACTTGCATAGCCGTTTCGATTTGACCAAGCTTAATAATGAACTGTTCAAATACTACACGGAAGTTCGAAATCTTCGCCCGCTCCTTCAACTCAACGGATGTAGATATTTCCGTGCGGATTGTCGGGAGTCAGGGCTGGGCGCATGGAGTCTCTCCCACACGGGTCATGTGTCGGGTACAGTGTGTCTAGTTTGGAAAAATGAGAGGAGTTTTCTGGTTAGTTTGACGTATCAGTTGATACCAGCTGGCATTGTTTGTAAGATGTGTGAGGCTAACCATGCACGGGACACAGGTTTAGTTTCTGGTTGGTGCGCGAAAGGAAGTCACATCTTTCCATTTTCCATTCCAACTGATTTTGTGAAAGGCTTACTCTTGAAGTAAACTTATCAACTCTTGTGCTCTCTCTGACATTTTGGTTGTCATGGCAACTTGACAGGCCCTCAAATACACCATATTTCTAGTATTCGGCTGCATTTCACCCAAAAGGTAGTCGTTAAACTTCCTTTTCTGTTGCATCAAAATTGTTTGCACATCATCGAACAATTTTTAAGAAAGTTTGAGGGTGCATTTCTTTGGGAAAATTTCGAGTTGGATTACAAGGATCAATTTTTGCGAAAGAAACAAAAAATCCAAAAAGAGATTTTCCAAGGTGATCTTTCTAACCCCTCATGCTCTCCGTGCGTCCCTGCACGCGAAATCCAAAATGGCGGCACGTTTGTTTATATTTCAGTTTTTCAATGAAGTGTTCAACGAAAGCTTTCAAATTTATAACGAGTTGGTTTATCGTGTTCCAGATGAAGTAGTTTTACTCCTTTTGAAAGCGGCCACATACTCAGAGTTAAATACTTCAGAATTAGCAACTTTTTCAAGGTGAAAGTTCCAAGCTATTCACTTAAAAACTTTCGAAAGTATTTCCGAACGTCAAGACTTACAATAACGGTGCTTGAAAATTTACCGTCTGATAACTTACTGCAGCTCAACGATCATACAGGGAGACCTGTACAGTTGAAGAAGCAGATTCTACTGACCCTTTGGGGTTCTATGAAATCCAGAATGTTTGCCTTCTGTTGCTGATCGATTTGATGTGTGCGAAGCAAGCGTGTATCGATTCTATCGAAGAGTTTGCAGAGTAATCTTGGCTCGCTTTATGGATTTGTTTATAAAGTTTCCAACTGGTCAGGCCGCTGTTTTAGCAATGAAGACCGCTTGCCATATGTACTTCTTTTCGAATCCTTTCTCAAAGAAACACTCGGATCATGAATCCCAAGAATCCGGATTCAGATTCAATTTATTGAATCCTGGTCGAGTGCGCATTCATAGGATTCATATTCCTTTTTTGGATTTCCCAAAGAAGCGAAAAATCCATTTTTGGATTCAGAATCCGGATTCGGATTTTTACCAAAGAAATTCACCCTAAAATAATTCTGTCAAGAGGTTTTGGCGCTACCTTAATGTATTGTAATATTAAGGTGGCGCCAAAACCTCTTGACAGAATTTTTTTATAAGGTTCTTTGATGTGCAAATAATTTTGAAACAATAAAAAAGGAAGTTAAGCAACTACTTTTTGCGATAATGCAATCAAATGGTAAATATAGGGTGTATTTGAGCCTCTGTATAGTTGCTATGGAAACAAAATTCCTGTTGTGAGTACAAGAAGCTGTTGTAACACCAGCTAGCAAGAACTGGCACTAATCCATCATGATGTGCAAGAAAGCCTTCTGTAAAGTTCAGTGGCTCAGAAAAATGCAAAACATGTGGGAGCCACCTTAAATAACTGTTTTTAAAAGTGCTGTTGAATAGAAAGGTGTCTTCAGTGAAAGCCCTGTCCCAATAGCTCTTCATGTGAGTGAGGATTTGAAGATACCCAGTAGATTTAATTGTCTTTGTTCATTTGATACAGGGTTCAGAGTTTAGCCGAGGAACTGTCTCTGTAACGTTTAGTGTGATATTTATAGGAACATATTTCAGTTCAAGGTTTGATGAACGGAGAGGATGAGTAGTACATGTACGGGTTAAGATGTCCAGTCAGGGAGAAGATGACGGATCGGGATGTCCAATCAGAGAGAAGACGACGGATTGAGATGTCCAATCAGGGAGAAGACGATGGATTGAGATGTCCAATCAGGGAGAAGATGACGGAGGGGATGTCCAATCAGGGAGAAGACGACG
>JAOEJI010684035.1:0-14630 GCA_025448255.1 Umimayanthus chanpuru
TTAGGCTTTTGCCTTGAGACACTTTTTCATTTCTGTTTTTTCAGAATTTTAGGATAACACCCTGAGACACTTTTTTTTCTTCTAATTTTCCATTTTTCGGAATTTCAAAAATGAGAAGAAAAAAAAGTGTCTCATTTTTACGTTGGTTTTGAGCTTGACACAGTTTTTACGTTGATGTTTTTAAGGGGGGTGGATTTTGTTTTGGTTTTACGTTGTTGTTTTGAGGGAAATGGAAATTGTGCTGGAATCCGCATTTTCTATCTACTCGGTGAAAAAGTATTTTCCCTCTCAAAGCTATGAAAAAATCCACCTCCGACGACGATTCTTTTACATCACAGTTTTGTTACATTATCGGGAACTTAGCACGTCAGAAAAATTCTGGTTTTCTGGAGACGGTTTTATTTAATTTATATATATTTCCTATAAAATATTTTTTTTCGAATTCATCGCGCCTTCGCAATCAATTTCACGCTTCACGTTACAGGTCAACCGTTGCAGTGGTCGTGTCGACAAACAGGAGTTCAACACTCAACTGTGTCCAAGGTGAATACAAAAGGACTAACACGTCTCTCTTACCGGCTTCTGACGTACGACTTTGCTGATACACAGAATGGCTCTCTGGATGAGGTCCTGACACCTCGATGCCAGCTATGTGAGACAAAGAAGCAACTTCAGTAAACAAGAAATGAAAAAGAACCGATGCAACGACGCATTCAACTGTATTATGTTCTGAATGCATGGACCGCTTCAAATTTCTCTTCCTTATACTAAAATTCGAAAGTTCACAAAAACATCGTGTAAGCCTTCTTGTATGTTTTTTTCGTTGTTTGGAAAAGGATTAAAGCTTGGTAGGAACAACGATAGAAGCAAAGAAAAATACACAAACCTTTGCCAGGGATGCCAAGAGCGAAGATATTACTCGCCCAGAAAATGCCACCTGCAAAGAAATGAAAGTGTCATACATTTCAGTACTTCCGTAACTCTTTCAACGCGATAAATATTTGGTAATGAATGAAAACGTGAATGACTGAATAAATGAGCAAGTGACTGAATGAATGAATGCGTGAATGAATGAATAAATGAATGAGTGGATAAAGGGATTGATCAACAACAACAAGTCAATTATTGTAGTCTTTCCAATTCAAAGGATGAATACTTGCACACATATCGCTAAACGTTCGCCTGCAACTCACGTGCCGTATAAATGAAATAAAAGAAAACAAAGAAAGTAAAGAGATAGGGGTGGAAGGAAATGGTGAACTGAAGAAAGGGAAAAATACAAAGAACAGAAGTGTAAAGGTGAAGTTAAAAGAAGGGAAGAGCAAAGGTTGAAGAGTGAAGAAAATGGGAGATACGAATTAGAAAAGATCTAGAAAGGGAAGTCGAGGAAAGGGAAGGGAAATGAAGAAGACCGGAAAGCAGACCGAAGAAGGGGAATTAAAAGGAAAGAAATGTAAGTAAGGGCACACCTTACAAAACAGGAAAAGTAAACGAAGGAAATGAATTGACTGGTCGTTAAAGTGTAAACATTAACTGATATAACGGAAGTGAATTGCTTCTCTCGAGCGCACTGACCTTCTTGGATGCACTGTGCGTTATGATCTCATATGTAAGGGCCTCCAAACTCTGTAACATGACGTGAATAAGAATCAAATTAGAATTCAGTAAGTATATATACAGGTATGTGCTTTACGGGTGGTCACGGTAATGCCTTCATTCGATTTCGAGCAAATATCCCTGGAAATTGAATTAAAAATCAAGCTTTCCGGCAATATTGGTTCTTCTGGAAAACCTTTTTTTAATTCTTGATAAAAGCTGTCAGGATGTTGGGGATAAGACCAAAACACGCGAGGAAGACATGCGATGGATCATGCATGCGCTTGTCCGCATCATAATAACGGCTAATGGATAACAATTTCTCAAAATTCACAAATTTTGCTAGTTTAGAAAGATTTAAACGAGTCAACTGATGCAGCATTTCTAGCTTGGTCAGGAAGATTATTCCATTCTGGAATCGAACGTGGTATAGATGATGATCTGTAGCAGTTTTTGTTTGCTCTAATGTTCCTGAAACAGTTCTGGCTGTTCGTTCTCCTGGTTGGGCGTTCCTTGCTCAGCAATCTTGTAAAATTGGCGTCGGTAAGACCATGGACTACTTTGTCTTTAGTTCACACGACTGGCACAAAAAGACACGTGAAATTGAATCTTCTTCTTGTGGCTCATTTAAGTTTCGGTTGTTTTTCATAACGATGTGGAAACGGTAAATCCTAATTCACTTTATACCTATCTCAAAAACAACACTATTAAAATGATCAAAACATCTTGGGGGCCGTTTACACGAGAGTTTTCGTCCCGGGAAGAAACTCATCTCAGTACCTGGTAATTTCCTTGCTGCTATTTACATGGCTTTGGTGCGTGATGAACTCGTCCCGGGATGATCTCATCCCAGTTTCAAGAACCGGGATGAACTACGTCCCGGGATAGAAAATTTCATGTAAACATTCTCCACCGGGGCGAAAGACCAAAAAACGGAATGCGCGGGCGGGAAGAATTTGGTCCTGGACTGGAAAAGTTATCTCAGGCGAGATGGCTTTCGCCTCGGGTTCCAAGGGGAATCCCCCGATGTAAAGGATTTTTTTTCCGTCCTGGGACGACTTCCAACTCGGGACGAACTCGTCTCGGTTCTCACGTAAAAGGGCCCTAAATGTTATAGTTTCGCGGCATTGAATCGTCTATACAATATTTTTTACGAAAATCCTGTTTGGGAAACTGTCTGCTTTTCTGGACTTCCCTCCACTGACATACACTGACTCACACAACTATGGCAAAGTAAAAACTCCGGCCCACACAAACCTCAAAGTACTGGACGATCAGCTGCACCGGACAATGGCTGTTGTATGCCGTGGATGCATATTCCCCTACTACCCAAACCTACAAGAGAAAATACTGAGATCAAATTTGACCCTTTCCATCCAGTCCACATAAAGTTAAACCTTTTTTAAAACAACATTACCAATATTACTACACTCTTAATAAGCCTTATGCATGATGACGTTTTGCTGATCAATTTCACCACCACGCCTCATTCCCATGCACTATGTGCGCGCTTCTTTCACCTTCCATGCTGGTATTCTTTTCAATTTCTATCCTTTGGGAACACATTTGCATTTTGAATGCAAGGCTTGGTGGTGAAATTTATCAGCAAAACGTCATCATGCATAAGGCCTATTCTTGGCTTCATATTTTTCCTAGAAATAGGCTGGGAGAACTTTGCACTTCATCTCAGAAATAGTTGTGCATGATCATTTAATTAGATTCTCACAACCACAAAATCTATTTTACATATATAATGTAAGGAGAAGATATATATCCATAGTCCTTACCAAGTGGGCAAAGAACTCCTCCTTGTCGGGTCCCACGTTCTTCAGACCGGACACAAAGTCCATCATGTCTTGGTGATGCGTCACAACAAACTCCGGATACTGACCAAAGATTTCCAACAGTTTTTCAGATAAGAACCTTCAACGCAAAGCAGAGTAGTTTTCAAGTTACTCAGATGCGTATCTTAAATGTTTACACTAGTTTTCTTGTTCATAGAACAAGTACTGTTCGCAGCACTTGGACCGATAACTCAGCAACAACAACAATGGGCACTCCAAAACAGAATTTTTACAAAAGTTAAGCTATAAATATATATATATATATATGTATATATATCTGTGTGTGTGTGTATGTATGTATGTATGTAAATGTATATGTATATGTATAAGTATTTGTATATCTATCTATATATATATATATATATAGACGGGCTACGAAAACACGAAGAGTTCACCTGTAAAAAAAAGGTTAAAGTAAAGTAAAGACGCTTCATTTATTGAGGGTAACACATTTGCATCCATAGGTCACACTCTTCCATGTGGCCCTCATCACAACACCAGGATTACCGGCCCTACTCACTTTGAAAAGTGTGTGGGTTCTTTAGGTCCCCCGGGATAAGATTTCTGGGCACTAGACCAACGGCTTAACGTCCCTGTCTGCGGATAATTACCTGGAACTCGTTGTTCGAAAGTGTGTTAGCTCCAACTAAGGGTTAAATTTTAAACCCGTGATTGGCTTATCCTCCTTAAAGACTGATTTGGGCTGTCATTTCTGCTTGACGTAATTAAGTTTCCTTGAAGTGTACTTGATGATACCTTAGAAAGATCGGTTTTGTTTCTAGATAAAGAAAGTTGGTTTAAAGTTTCGCCTAATCATTTGTTAAAGTTAACCAACTCTCGAGCAACCGGGCCCTGGCTGGCAGTCAGAGATCTTAACTACTGCTTTAACCGTGACATGTCGCCGTGAAAATATGAATAATACTTGATTGTATCAGGTGTAGCCTTGGGATGGTGAGGTTTTTCAGTGCATCGGAAACAAGTTCTGAACATTATAATTGTTTAGTGATATGTTGTATGGACTACTTTCACCCTCGTAATAATAAGAACAGATCGTTTCTGCCACAGAAATCAAGTAGAAAGCAACAACTGTTGTTCGAAACGGTTGCAACAAAAGACAATATGGAAAACTAACAAAACGGTACAGTCATTCAGAAACAACACCAGCTAGTTTTTCTTGGTGTCGGTACTGAGACTTTTTCTGAAGGCAGAATCTACAAGGGTAACAGGAACAACTGTGTATCTTTGAACCTATCGCGTGAAGGTTTTTAATTAAAATTGTGATTAAATATGATAAGACTTTTGAGAATATTAACTTTAATCGTACTTCACAGACACCAAAAGAAATCCAGTCCGGTGTAAAAGAACATGACAAATTTCGTCGTTATGTTCTCCATAGAACATGTATGTATGCGAGGTTATTACAGTTGATATAAGATCTGACTACCAAGCAGAGATCCCGGGTTCAATCCCCGACCTGGTAGAGGGATCAAACTTTGGGCGACCTTCTTTCCCCACAGCACCGTCCGTGGACAGGGACGTTAAGCCGTTCGTCCAGTCTCCCGACGTTCTGTCGGGGACTTGAAATAACCCACGCACTTGTCGGTAAGAGTAGGGTAATCCCGGTATTGTTAACTGTCACCTCCTCCGTTACAAAGGGAGCACGGCCTAGAACTTAAGGGATCACGTTGTCCTATTGCCTGTGCTTCCGTTGACTACGACATTCAGCAAATGTCGTAAGCAAACAAAATTAAAGGGCGTACCCCCTGATTCCCTGGCGGTAGTCCTGTACCGGGTATATCATACCCACTCTTTCCAACATGGCTGGCACCAGTCTACTCACGGTCTTCACATCAGCATGTTCCAGAACAACTTTGAAAAAGATGCTGCAAAAAGGACTGAGTTCATCAGCTGCACAACATATCAATCTCTGCATTTCATTAATGAGCTACAAGACAAAAGAAATAATTTGTTTCTCCGCATTTTATTCATGCGTTTTCGAACTTAAAATCCCTAAAAGCATTTCATACATGATCCGCATTTGATTAGCAAAAGGTATTAGTAAACTCGCTCAGTTCAGAGACATGGCGGTTTACAGAGATGCACTCTACAAAAATGGGAGGAGAAACAAGGAAATGCTATACTTTGCGACGAAAAAACACAGCAGAAGTTTGAGAAAATTTATCACAACGTTTTCGCTGGCTTAGATCGCTTTCCATTTGACTCGTCAGTTCTTAAATGGAATACTCGAGTTCTCAGAACTGGTTCTGGCCAGAATGGCCCGGCTCATGGATTGGAGCCGCTCAGTTTTCCCGCTCCGGTCGGCCAAAGCCCGGGAATTTGGAAACTTGTGGCGGGAAAATTGTATGCGCGCGCCCTGGAATTTTCCAGATCGGAAAAATGGAAAGCGCCCTAAGAACCACATTTACTCTAACATCCGGAGTATATTAATAAAAAATAAACTAAACTAGTATGTTACCTTAGTAACGGCGGTACTATCTGTGAGCAGACCATAACGCGGGGATGATCCACCATGTCCTGCAGCAAGACGTGCAGCTTGCTCAGTTTGTCGATAGTGTCTCCGTGACCTGCCTCTTGGCGGAGGATGAAACTGAAGATAGCCTTGTTCTGCGGGTTCATGAAAGAGTCTACCGACGTGGCCGGAGGGCCCGCCAACTCTCCTGAACGGACTGCAATGAACAGGCTCGCGTTAAAGTACACATTTTCGAATAAATTCAGCTTCCTCAGGCAATTACTTAAAGTCAAGGATTCACGTTAAGCTTTCATGAACTTGCTGTATTTTCTCAAAAACTTAGACTTTGGGTTACTATTCGTTCTGTTCGGAAATTGTCTTCCATGCTCACAATGTCTTTGGCAAATTTAATTTACATGTAAAGCCGTGTTAAGATTGTCTTGGCTTTCTTAAAAAAAATTGACTTAAGCAACACAAATAGGAAAACGCAAAAATATCACCAAGTTGGAACTTTCGAAATTATTGAAGTTCGTAGGATTGGTGGAGATTTTGAACTTACGAAACGATGCAAATGTCGGGGTCCTTTTTCAGATGGAATGAAAAATAGACCTGAAATATTAAACAAATTCTTACTGCCTGAAACATCTGAGAGTGGGCAAGACGTGTTTTTGAATTTCTTGAAGAACTGAGGATTTAGTAAGGTTTGAAAAGGCAGGAGCTAACTAGAAATGTTAGAAAACTCTCCAACAGAAAGAACTGTGTAACACTTTGTATATTTAATTGCTGTCTAATCCAACAGTCAGCTGTAACTATAACTAAATTTTAACAAATGATTACCTCTTGCTGCCCAAGACACTGCCATCGCTGCAGAAAGACAAGGAAGATCCAACAAAGTATGGAAAATCTGAATAGGAGAAAAAATACCGATATACTGATATGCACAAACAAACATGATTCATGAAGCGATTTGTGGCAAGTCGATAACAGTCTGCAAGGGTCCAATATTATGAAATTAACCGATGAAAGATATTTTGGTTTCAGTTTTATAGCTAACAAAATTGTGGTTGCCTCGGTAGTAGAGATGGTTTGAGTGCTTGCCATGTCATCAGGGTGTCGTGGGTTCGATTCCCGCTTGGGAAAGTTTGGTTCTTTCTTTCTCAGTTTCTCTTACACCTGTCTCTGGTTGCCTCCTAGCATGTAGGAGAGTTACCTCTGATGACGATCTTACAGATTAAACAGGCTTATATCTCGTTTACAAACACCATTTAACAAACTCTTAACATCTTATACTGATCTTGAAAGCAAAAAAGAAAAAATAACATGTGAGAAAGGAATCTTTCGATTTCGTTACCTTTATCTTGTTTGACCAAGTGCAAACGATGTTTCACCACCCCATGAACTCACCTCTACTGTCGAATCCTGGTCTATCATAACAGGCAGCAGTTCGAGATATTCTTTCACATAAGTTCGAGGAAACCAAGCTAGGATCTGTGAAATCACAAAAGAAGTACTTTAAATGTTTCTAGTTTTGTTTGATAGATTATAGAAAATTGGCGTGCAAGTTACACGGTCCAGTTACTACAGTTACATATGAAAGATTTTTATAAGCTTGCACGTTAGAGACCGTCACGGATTGGAGCACGGCTGATTACACACACAGTTGACTATCGCCATAGTTGACAAAACTAAAAAGTTGGGAAACTCGGCACATTTTAAAGGGAGTGAGCAAACGGCTGCTTTGTTTCATGTTGAACTAAACTGTGACCGTGTTCTGTTTTATATGTGAGCCCAAATGTTTTTACTGGTCTGTTGTTCGTTTGCATTTCAATACCTTTTGTGTTTTGTGCAGGATCAAGGCCAACGAACAAAAGAAACAGAAAACAAAAACATACAACAAAGAAATTGGCGATTTTCATTATCACTCTCGCTTTATTAACTATGCTCACGACAACTCGAACCATTCAGGGAGAACTGAGAAAAGATTCGAGTTATGGGAAGTATATTAGTGTGAAGATAACTAGGGAGAGAATGAAGACAGTAGCTAATACCTGTGCTGTTTTGTTGACGTAAAAAATTTCTCTGTTTGAAATTGAAGTCGGATTTATGTTAATGAGCCAGAATATGGACAATTCGCCTATTTACAATAACATTAATGAGAGAATAACATATGTACGACAAAGGCGACCCACCTTGAGTAGGTTAGGAAACTGTCTGGAGAACACATTAGTTGAGAGGCAAAGTTTCTCCATATTTTGTCGGCAGAAAGTGACGATATCAAATGCAAAAGAAGAACTGCAATGAAAGATTAACAAAGTTCGAAACGATCCAGGATTCACAAAACGTTATCCTTTTTGCTATTTGTAGCTAAAATCGACTGTTGGTAGGAGACTCATTTGAGTATATAGTTGCCTGTTATAAATACAAACCAACGGAAATTGAATTTCTAGCAATTTTATTGGTTTAAAAACTCGCTGTTTATCAACTCCTAAAATGAAAATGCCCAATGTGAAAAGTAATCAGATGTGCCGAAGGCAACCAATGGCTGAACGAGTTTGATGAAAGTGAGCTGCAAGTCTTGATTTCTTACTCTGATGCTGGAAATTTTCACTAGATTTGAACAAAATATCATGCTCCATCCCCGGGCATTTGTTAGTTTTTTTTTTCACGATCTTTATCAAATGCTTGTCAATTACCCGCCCCGCCTTCCTCGGGGTTTATATTGATAGGTACACTACCTGTTATAGTAGGTAGTAATTATTGGGCCAAACAGCATCGTGCAGGCGGGCTCGGGGTCAAACACAACTGCATCACCTGGGAGAGACAGGACACGCAGAGATTTAAATACAATACTAAATGAACTTCTTTTTTGGAATTGTATCATCACCCCTCCATCACTACAGTCACAACCAGTATCGCTATCATTGGAACCATTACATGTACCAACACAATTATTATAAGTTACTGTGGTCATCCGGCGTCATCACCTTCATCATTGACACCACTAACTCGTCGTCATTGTCCTCTTAACTCACCACGATTGAGGAAGAGTTGAACAACGGCAGGAAGAACTTTCTTCCACTTGTTGACATCTCCGCTCACTCTGACCTCATGCGCTATCACCATCACCACCAATTGTCATTTTCATCACTGTCCTCTTAATTCACCATGATTGTAGAAGAATTGAACCACGGCAGGAAAAAACTTTCTTCCACTTGTTGACATCTCCGCTCACTCTGACAACGAATGTTGCTATTACTATCACTATCACTATCATGCACTATCACTGGTCATCACCACCAAATGTCATTTTCATCACTGTCCTCTTAACTCACCATGATTGAGGAAAAATTGAACCACGGCTGGAAAAACTTTCTTCCACTTGTTGGCATCTCCGCTCACTCTGACCTCATGCACTATCACCATCACCACCAAATGTCATTTTCATCACTGTCCTCTTAACTCACCATGATTGTAGAAGAATTGAACCACGGCAGGAAAAAACTTTCTTCCACTTGTTGACATCTCCGCTCACTCTGACCTCATGCACTATCACCATCACCACCAAATATCATTTTCATCACTGTTCTCTTAACTCACCATGATTAAGGAAGAATTGAACCACGGCAGGAAAAAACTTTCTTCCACTTGTTGACATCTCCGCTCACTCTGATAATGAACATTGCTATTACTATCACTATCACTGTCATCACCATATATGTCATTTTCATCACTGTCCTCATAACTCACCATAATTGAGGAAGAATTGAACCACGGGAGGAAGAACTCTCTTCCACTTGTTGATATCCCCGCTCACTCTGACAATGAACATTACTATCACTATCATGCACTATCACCATCACCACCAATTGTCAGTTTCATCACTGTTCTCTTAACTCACCATGATTGAGGAAGAATTGAACCACGGCAGGAAAAACTCTCTTCCACTTGTTGACATCTCCGCTCACTCTGACAACGAACATTACTATCACTATCACTATCACCATCACCATCGCCACCAAATGTCATTTTCATAACTGTCCTCTTAACTCACCACGACTGAGAAAAAATTGAACCACGGGAGGAAGTATTTTTTCAACTTGTTGACATCTCCACTCACTCTGACAATGAACAGTACAATCACTATCACTATCACTATCACACCAAATGTCATTTTCATCACTGCTCTCATAACTCACCATGACTGAGGAAAAATTGAACCACGGGAGGAAGAACTCTCTTCCACTTGTTGACATCTCCGCTCACTCTGACAATGAACATTACTATCACTATCACCATCACCACCAAATGTCATTTTCATCACTGCTCTCATAACTCACCATGATTGAGGAAGAATTGCACCACGGGAGGAAGAACTCTTTTCCACTTGTTGACATCTCCACTCACTCTGGCATACAGCCTTCTGATGATTTCAATCAGCTTGGGTACCAGGGATTTGTCCCCTGAGCACAACACATCCAACGTCCCGACTGCTTCTACAACACACTGTTAATCGGAAACAACTCAGTGGTGTGGACAGCTGTATATTAAGAGTTTTCAAAGAAAATTCTGACTTTTTGCTTTAGGTCTGTACAACAGTGGAACCTTGTTTTACGGCCCCCTCGTTAGTACGGCCCTTTTGTTTTTGTCCCGGCGAAGCGGCAATAAATTTCTCATAAGAAACCCCCGTTATTGCGGGTCTGCACTTCCAGTGTGCATATTGCTTTACCCCATTAACACGAATACGTTAACCAAATGTGTGATAAATGAAAATATAGGTTGAGAAACAACTAAGATATTACTTATTAATTGTGAGTGTCAATCCTGCAAGTCCAAGCCATTTCGTTTACAAGTACGTTTTGTGCTTTCAAGAGTCCTAGAAAATTCTAACTTCGCTAAAACTAGCTACGACGTACGTAATACGGCACCTCGATAATACGGCCAACTCTTTATGGCTAGTATTCTATTACTATAGGAAAATCATACTAACCGCTTCCAATACAGTAATATCCTGACTCTTTGATGGCTCTAAATGAGAAACAAAATCAGATGCAAATCTTTGTAGTTGACGTATTAAAGTTGTCAAATATTTTGGGCTGATAACTGACTTAACAGTAATCATCTGTTACAGTACGATGCTCAGGACGTGAAGTGGCGTAACACTTACAAGAAACAATACCATATAGAATAACTGCCTCATAAAAATACGGCATTTGCAATATATCTTGTCCTGATTTATTATACTATCTAGTTATTTGAGGTTTTTTTTTACGAATTTTCTTCCAGTTAAAACAGGAGTGAACATGTATTGGAAAAGGTCCAAATAAGTCTACAGAAAGAATAAAAAATTAGTAAACACAAAGCCACTTATATTTTGAAAGAGCTAACTGTTTAAAATATTTGATGAAAAAACCCCACTTCATCTTTTTATCGTGTTTGCACTGAGGCAAAAAACCAAAATGGTTGACGCAAAACGAAAATTTTGGAAGTTTCTACACTTCAATCAACAAGAATACACTCACTTCTTTCACTCTGTTCTATCAATCTCAAACAATATTCACACGCTTTTTCCTTTAGTTCAGTGAATCCACTCCTCTGCCCCTGTTGGTGTGGAAACAGCTTGGAAAAGCTTGTAACTGAAGAAATACGCCTCGAGGGTACACCACGTGAATGGGCCGGGCTTCTACTTCTCTCTGTTGAATCCTCTAAAAAGCTCAGGGGAGTCTGGGGACGAGAGCCATTACCAGTGAATACTGGCTGGTCAGCAGGTGACCGTCCTAAGACTGGAGATGGTGAGAAATTCCGTGTTCTATCTGGTGAGGATTGGGACAGAGGGATAATAAAGCCCGTTGATGACTGGGAATCGATAGAGACATTGTCCATACTTGATTGGCTTCGTGACAGTAAATGATCATGTGGTTCTGGAGTGCCTAATCGGACAGGCGATTGGTTGAGGTTTTCCATTGAAGTTGATCTTGAGCCCGCAGTACCTGGCAAGGGTGTTCCTTGTGGTGATGAAGCTCCATTTTTTGACACCTTGACGTATTTTAACCAGTACCTTAGCAACGAGAAGCTGTGTACGTTTAACACTTGGTCAGGAAAGAAATAATGAGCTGAGAAAGAAAAGCGAAAAAACTAAAATTAGAATGTCATATTCTGAAAGATAAAATGTTTCAATCCAAGTGTTCTTGATCGTTACTAAAGACCATAATGATCGTAATGAAGGAACGAATCCTTAATTGGTATGATACCGCAAGTTGCTTATCAAGAAACTTAACGTAAAAAAATAATTAGACTAATGATAGATTCCAACCACCAAAACTTTGCCATCTCACTTTTATCTAAAATTCTTTTGTAAGATAGTGAGTGCCAATTGTTTTACTCTCTTCAAGAGGAAATACAAATTTAAACCAGAAGGAAAAATCTAAAGCATTCTACAGTTGTAGTACTTATATTGACACCATCATGCAATGTCCTATTCTTGAGTTTGTCGGACCTTAACGTGAGCTGCTATCTTGAAAAGTGCCGTACAACAGGTACTTATCACAACTGCTTTGGAGATGAGCATGCAGAGCTTAAAACAATTCCTTGCAGGTTATAAAATGTTGTTTTAGACAAAAGACACCTTTACTGTACTGTAGTGTGTTGTAGCTGACTTACCAATGCTGAGCACTGTGAAGAAATATCTGCTTGTTGTTCCATCAATCTCTGCAACTGGTTGGTACTGCAAAACAAGATGCGAGTCAAGGCTTCGTAAAGGGAGCTAGATTTCACACTGGAATTACCCTAATGTATCTCACTGTGATGCGACAGTTTCTTTGATACAGGGTGCTACAGTAGATTTCACACCGGAATTACCCTAATGTATCTCACTATGATGCCACAGTTTCTTTGATACAGGGTGCTGGATTTCACACCAGAATTACCCTACTGTATCTCACTATGACGCGATAGTTTCTTTGATACAGGATGCTAGATTTTGCACTGGATTTACCTTACAGTATCTCACTATGACACGACATTTTGTTTACATTTTTAAACTCTATACCAAACTTGAGTTAAGTAATGTTGTTTACTAAAACGTTCCATTCACAGCAGAATGAGCATGTAGCAGTCCACTTTCAAAAATGCAAATTACCATTGGATTATGGAATTGAAATTGAACTGTGATAAGAATTTTTCAATTGAAATTACAACTAAATTGCTTAAAATTATGATGAAATAAACCAAATAAAAATTAAATAGAAGATATCCAGACTTTCTTCAGCTGAAAAACAAAGAAAGATACTAATTTATTTGTGTTATTTAATACAATATTCCAGAGGGCTAAATGACAGGTGTCACACTTATTGCAACTATTGCGACAAGTGTTTCATGCAGTGTTGCACAGTATACCAAGACCTTGAGAACTAGGTACCTTCATTGAAAAGTACGTAATAAATTAACAAACACTAACATACTGATAATATTTTAACACTCACTCCTTTGGCCCTCGATCCTCCGAAGATCTGCCTCTGATAAGGGTTTGGCGCAGAGACAATACTTGCATTTCTCAGCCACTGAGCTAACTGGAGACTTATTTTACTCTTCTCTTCTGTGAAGAAGAAACAAAACCAATACATTGTATTTCATGGTCCATACTTTTTTGACCTTCTGAGATTCCGTGACTTTTCAAAACCTTTTCTATGACCTTTGGGAATTTCCCGTCATCTCATTTTGACCATTTTTTCTTGGTAATAACTAAAACTATTCTGTAATTGAACTTTTACCAGCTTTTAAGAACAACTTTAAGAAAAATAGGGGTATAGTTTTGGATATTAAGATATTTTAGACTTACTTTAATGTACGTAAATCAGACGAATTTCTGTTTTGTTCTCACTCTAAAAGTAAATTGACCCATGTTTTAATACAGCAATTTTCATTTTCCATGACTTTCCATGACCCAAACCAAAATTCCATTTCTTTCCAGGCCTGGAAAACAAATTTGAAAAATTCCATGATTTTCCAGGTTTTTCATGACCCGTACGAACCCTGGCATTTCATGCCACAAAAAGCAAGACAGTAGAAGATTGTCTTGACCTTTAACAAACTTCTTCCTTTTTAATTTGGTTAGAACAATACTTTAAATACCTAAAACAAACCTTCAGGGATCTCTTCACTGTAAAACTGCATCAACAGCTGCAGACTTCCCAGGGCCATTGTCCGAAGTTCAACTGGAACATTTCCTCCAGTCAGCCACCTGCATTTTGTTAATGGAATTAGATACATATGGCTGCACTTGTGTAACTGAACTTCATTTAGATTACTTCAGCACAGCATGGGATGCATAAGTAAACAGTTACTGGTAAGTGATAAACTGCAAAAATTACAAAATCACATGGCAAGTGTCAGAACAAAATCAAGTTATGGCCCTTGCTAGAATTTTCTCCTGGCCAAGCATGGCATAAGACAAAAAAGGTAGAAGCAGTGACAGTTGCTCCCCCAGAGATCTGACAAAATGACTATAAAGCTCTTATAATTGTCATCTCTGCCCCCCCCCCAAAATAAGAGAAACTATTGGAGTTTTGCTTTACTAAATCAGCAATGCCCCCCCCCCCCCCATCCCTGCTCAAAATATTCTAGCTACAGCTGAATAGACAAAACATGCATAAAGTTCTATAAAGTGGCCAATAAAAGTTGGAGGCCCTTGTAAATTATTGTTTAACCACATATATCTTATTTAA
>JAOEJI010685145.1:0-14623 GCA_025448255.1 Umimayanthus chanpuru
TTGAGGAGCTTAAAGGATTTATGAAACTTTTGGAAAACTTCGGAAACAGTTCAAAAGTGTTTTCCAGATGTTTTTATCATTTTTTAAAATTTTCGGAAAATCTTCGGAAATTTTCGGAAGTGTTCGGAGATATTCGGAAATTTTCGGAAAACTTCGGAAACGGTTCAAAAGTAATTTTCAGATGTTTTATGATTTTTTTGAAATATTTTTCGGAAAATCTTCGGAAATCTTCGGAAATTTTTCGGAAAACGTCGGAAACGGTACAAAAGTATTTTTCAGATGTTTTTAATGATTTTTTAAAATTTTCGGAAAATCTTCGGAAATCTTCGGAAAATTTGTGGACGTGATCGGAAATGTTCGTAATGGTCCGCAGGAGTTGAAGAGTTTCGGAGCTGGCTTTTGAAAAGTCCTCAAATGGAACCCAGTGAACTGTTGCGCGCAAGTAATGACGGGAATTTAGAGTTGGATACCGCAGAATATGCAATGGTAATCCTGGCCTCTGATTGGCTGTATTTTTCAAGGCATGGGATAAAGTACAGTACAATACAATATAGTGCAATGAATACAATAAAATTTACACAATATAATACAGTAAATACAGTACAATGAATAAAATAAGGAACATATAGATCAATATGTCGGTTTATATTGGCCAGGTGTCTCGAGCAGAACAGGACACGACATCGGCTTTGACAATGTGACAATTTTAGAAAAGTGTTTCATTGGAACAGAAGACTATTTTTAGACGCGTGGTACTCGACAAAGGGCAGCAATGCAATCAACGAACACGTTGACTTTCCACGCGTCTCTCACAACCTGAAGAATTGGGTTCCACAAAAAGAATCTTTTAACACTTTTATAAATAACAAAATTTAATTGCGAGGAATTTAAGAAACAATGTACATAACTAAATTTCGATACCACGACTGTCACAGGGTTTGTCGTACCATGCGCGAGCTCTGCAAATCCTTGTCCATGTTGTCGTTGACCTGCTCTATGGCATCCATCGTTTGCGTCATCTGCTTCATGTGTTCGGCGATCCACTGTTTGGAGGCAGCACGAGGACCGACGCGTTGGCGACTGGAATGAAGGAAAGAAAAAACCCAGATATAATGCAAACACTCCCTACGCAACGACATTAAAAAAGTCCAGTAATTGTGTTGGTAAAATAAAACTATACAGTGGTTTAAATGTGGTAAGTGTAAGTGCTGTATAAATATTCCAAAAAATACCTCTGAGCGGTAGCCCCAGAAAGGAAATGGGCCCACAAGGAGAAAGAGAAAAAATCTCTGACCCCGGAGGGATTTGAGCCAACGACTCGTTGAATGGATCACCGTTGCTCTACCAACTGAGCTACAAGATCAGTTGGGAGCTGGTCGTGGGAATTTAAGATGGTAATTTGCGGCAGTTGAACACGTAAGTGAGGGGGTAACCAGTAAGGTTTGGCCGCTCAGCACTATTTAATTATCATGTATAGTGGTTTAAAATGTGGTAAGTTGAAGTGTTGTATACACCCAAATGATACCTTCTGAATGATAGCCCAAGAAAGGAAACGGGCCCACACGGAGAAAGAGAAAAATCTCTGACCCCGGCAGGATTCGAACCCATAAACTCTGGAATAGATCAAGACCAAGTGGGAGCTGGTCGTGGGTAATTATAACACATAAGTGAAGGGGTAACCAGTAAGGTTTGGCCGCTCAGCACTAATAAACACAACTAGTAGTTTTTAGATCGGATACCTTCTGGGCAATAGCCCTAGAAAGGAAAAGGACCCACACGGAGCCGAAAAAACCTCTGACCCCGGTGGGATGGAAATATACATTTTACCTTTGTAAAGGCGAGTCAATAGAATCCATCAACTTGACAGTCAGTGAATCCGGGCCAGCAGAGGCTGCAGTGAGGGGCACACGAGCAGGGCGTGTGGGGGATGGACGGTCGAGCCCATGAGCAGCTACATTTTCTGGCTCGCTTGATGATGACCTCTCTGAATAAACAACATCCGCAACAAAGTTAGAAAGTGGTAAAATATGAACGAATTCAGCGAGTTGAAAGGGAAAAGACATCAATCTACGCCATCATTAAGAGCTCGTACATGCAGTACAGCTAGAGAAAACATGACATTACCTACTCACTTTCTCCGCAGGTAAATTAAGTGGCAAATGAGGGCAGTAAAGTAACTGTCTATGAGATGACTGAGCGGTTTACATGTATTATGTAAACAGTGTCTTTGAATTAACGTTTGAAAAAGGCACTTTAAAGACCGATTTATTTATTATTATTATTTTGATTTATCGGGGGCAAAAAAGATTCTCTTCACAGTTAACAAAGTTGCGTTTCATCAAGCTGTGAACGATCAGCTACAGCTTGTAAGTTCTTTGTAACTGGACAAACCAACAGTTTGACTGAAAACCACCAAAATATTTCTGCTTTTATCTTTCCTGGCATTGGAGGATGAAACAAAAAGTAAACATGTAATGAACGAGTTTTTCAAGGTCAAACACAAACCGTTTTATGTTCCTTAAAACTTCAACAGTTGTCCTCAAACCTTCGCTTCTTGGGACATCTTTTGGTTTTTCATTTCTCTCGGCCATGTGCAGAATGTTATTCGAAAGACCAAAACAGCTAATTTTACTAAATAGTTCGCTTTGTAAGTCTAATCTAATCTAATCTAAATCTAATCTAATCTAGTCTAGTTTTTAATCTAATCTAATCTAATCCAATTTAATCTAATCTAATCTAAATACTTCCTCAAAATAGATTTCTCTATTACTGGAAGGGCTGGACGTGCGACGTTTATACCCTGCGTAAGTTGATCTTACGGTAAGTAGGGCGGACTGCTTAAAACTAGATAGAGTGTCCGAAGATACTACTTCACAAGGAAGTAAGTTCTAGACCGTAACAGTCATCGGAAAAAATGAATAATTATAAGCTAATATATATTATTTTGCCTGCTGCTGCTAGCAGGTGAACTTGTGTCTCCTACTAGACCTAGTAATTCTAGAGCAGGTAACACAGCCAGGGGGTTGACACTTTACGGTAAACATGAAACTAAACAGGGATAAACATGGCGCTCACCTTTCACTTCACTCTCAAGTTCTTGTACCCTCTCGTCCTTTGCAACGGATTGTTTGCTGTCTTGTTTTTCATCTAAAGAGGCTTTCTTTCCTTGTTTCTCGTTGTCCGGAATTGGAAAAAACTGCGGAGAATTCTTGACATTCACCCATTCTTCATGATCAATGTCTGCCACACTCAGGAACTGTCTTGTTGATTGGGCAATTGATGGTGGTGCCGCCTTGCTGTCTCCTTAGTGCCAAAAAGTAATGTTGTTACGGTTGCACTTTTTTTGCAATGAACTTATCCCCTGAAAGAGTTGCGTCACCCGTTTCAAATAAACTAAATATGCACATAACGTTTAAAAGAAATGAAACACGGCTGTCAAGTCTTGATATACATGTGTATCTATTTCAAAAGAAACGTTGTCTATCAAGCCTCCAGCCCTAAGGGCGGTAATCTGTTTTGTTTAATAAAAGTCGTTTGTTTCCATGCAGAAATGCTATGCGACCTTGCTTCGTTCTCCTGAGTGCCAAAAAACAACGCTGTTAGGGCTGTACATATTTCCACTCAGTCAATACAGCAAGGCACCAGTTTAATATCGTCCGTATAGACCTCACTCTTGGTTCATAAATACTTAGTAGTAAACGAAACAAGTCTATCAAGACGTAATGAACGGAAGCCCAATACTGTGTTTTCTCTTTTGAGCCTCAAGCCTCTAATAAACTGTCCTTAGTCAGAGGCGCCAGAAATGATAATTATGAGCCCCCAGCCTCAAACAAGCCCCTACGGCCCTTATGGACGGAAATATATTTTGTTTAAAAAGCCGCCTATGTTTCCATGTAGAATTATGAGTGCCATGCGACACCTCGCGATTGCAATACATTGTAGACACTAACACTCTTGTCGTTTTAAATGTTATTTGTCCCGTTTTGCTAAATTATATACTTGAAATTGCTGAATGATTTAGTCCTTTTCCCTCACAGGAAACGCAAATATATTGTTATGTTAATAAAATGTTGTTGTTGTTAAATTATTAGGTTAGGGTAATCACAGCAACTAAAAATAGCAAGGGTTAATTGAGTTAAGTAGCTATGGTCTGACGAAACTATCAAGATTTCATTGCAGTTCAATATAGATATGAAGACAAAAGAAGGAAAAATACGTCCTAAGTCCAAACACCAACGGACTGAGCCACGTTGCCTCTCGCAAGCAGTTACAAACCAAAGCAGTACTTACGCGCTGCTACTGACAGAGGAGCAGCCACTGGAGATTCTGCACCCGCCTCCTGATCATCCGGGACATCAGCAGCAGGAAATTTCAGATTCATGAAGATATCCGGGGGAAGGGCAGGTGCTCGTCTGTTGACCTGATCTGTGGGGGTGGGTAGCAGGGTCTCGTCCGTTTGAACCAACACAGCTTTCGCTTCGTTCTTGATAGGTGTGTCTTGAGGTACCACGTGAGCACCCCTCCAAGGGGTCTCAATGTTACTTTCAACTTGTACCCCTATCGCCCTTCTGTTTGGCACCTCTCTGGGTGTAGCTACTTTATCTTCAAACCGGACACTCACACCTTTGTCCGATGTTTTCTTAGTATTCTTTGGAAATTCTTCAGAAGGGGAATCACTTATTTTAACGTCCCGAATCTTACTGCCAATGTGAGCGCCTAACCGAAAGTGGCCTTTGGATGTGTTCTCTCTGTGTCCCGGTGCAACATTCCTGGCTGGTTGTTTGTCCTCTTCTTCCAAGGCTCGTTTTCTTTGGTAGTGCATCAGCACCGGCGGTCCTGGTACCTCAAACTGTTGAAGAAGTGAGCTCTTCGGTTCAGATGGTGACGGGCTTGCCTCCACACAAAAGTATTTCTCGTCTTCACTCAATGAGTCAGCAACATCAGAAATCTTTGACAGTTCCAGTTCACTTTCTTCGCTCAAGCTTTCATAGTAAACAAATTCCTTCTTCCTTAATGGCTTTCCTACATTTGGAATCGTTTGTTCTTCTGTTTTCAGCTTGGAGGGTCGCGCATATCTCTTCTTAGTAGCAGCCTTCTTTCTATCTTTTTGTGGCTCTACGAAAACGGTTCGTATTGCTCGTGGATGATCGTGAAGCTGAGCTCGTGTTCGACTGGGACCATGTCGCTGTTGACTAACCTCTAAATCGGTCTGGTCGATTTTGTCCCGCCTTCTTTGCCTGTAAAATGAGATGACAGCAGTATTTTAAAACAGTCTCGAGCCAAGAGAAAAAGGCATTATTACTTAATATGGGAGTACCTCCAAATCTATCAGCAAAAGAACTACCTGCTTTAGTGTAAAATATGAGGGTCACGTTTTGTGAGTTAGTTTTAAATTCTATAAATTTATCAACGACACTGGTACACAAAGTAGCAGAGAAAGGCTACCGAACGACAACAAATAATCTATGGTTTTTCGATTCTTACTAAAGTAAATGCTTCCGATTTTGTAACGGGCAATAGTGCTGTACAAAAACTGGGTATTAACAGGGCCGTTTGTACGAAGAGTGGATAACTTTATCCAGCGGATAAATCCCTATCCAGTGGATAAAATTGGCGCGTTCTTAATTTTGATTGGATAACGAGCAAATCTTATCCTCTGGATAGGGATTTATCGGCTGAATAAAGTTATCCACTCTTCGTGCAACGGGGCCCTGGATTTTAGAGATGTTCAACAATTGGAACATTAATTACGGAACCAATTACGTTCACGTTTAATTAGATCTGTGGACTCTCGCATAGACTAAATAAATAGAAATGTAACTTGACAATAAATGAATAAAACTGAACGAAATATGTCGTTACTCGCAACTTCACTGAAACTTCCCAGGGCTCAAAATATCGAGCATTTGATTAGAGTGTTCATATACTCCAAAACATTCAATGTAAGCACGCAGGTGCGTCTAGACACTGCGAACGGAACTCCCCAGTGAATGTTCTGCACTGTTTTATTTACCTCAGACTCATAAATACTTGGAAGGGTAGGGGGGATTATAATAGAGGGGATGGGAGTTAATTGGAATTTGGATACCAAACAGAGGGGAGGGCTTAATAGAGAGTTTACACGTTTAGCAGTTGTAGCAGTGCGAACAAAATTTAGAGGGTGCATCAATAAATTAAATAAATGGAAAGCTAGCCGAAAAGTGTTCCTGGAGAACACCCTTAACATTCAGCAATGCATTGTATTCTCTTTTTTCAGTAGTTAAAATTCAGTAAATTTCTTGAGTATAAATTTTTACCCTTACATCAATGGCCTACCTTGAGGTAGTATTCCGTCGGTCGGTTTCTTCATTTTCCCGCTGCAGGATCTCGGCCGGCTGCACATGGATCAGCTTCAAAGGCTGGCTCGCAGGATGATTCTCTTTTCTTTGGAATTCCATTTCTCCTTCTGGTAATCCAACCAATCCTCCCTTTCCCTGTTGAACGTCTGCTGGTACCACGTTTTCCTTTTCCTTTGGGATCCAGGCACGTTTCGTTCGGCTCTGCTCGAACGCCAACACCGCTTCATATGGCACCAGACTTGGAACTCTCTGTTCTGTGGTTGGAAACTTTAGCAACGGCAAGCCAATAGCTTCACTTATTTCCGGTCTCTCCAATAACCTCATTTTACTCAAGTCTGGCTTTTGTGATTGTCCTGACTCGGGAAAGCGGAGAAGCGGCCAGCTTACTTCCGGCTGAACAGGTTTTTGGCTATCCAGTTTTACAAGCTTTGGTTCGTCAGACACGTTCAGGTTGCGTGGTGTATTTACCATTTCCAGTAACGGCGGTGCGCTTGGTTTGGGGCACGTTTCAAGGAATTTGATCTTAGTTATGTCCGGCCTGTGTTCAGCAGCAATGGTGGTCTCGGGCATGTACAAGAGCGGCAGTTCAGCTGCTACAGCAGATGGCCAAGCAATTCTTGGCTTACCAAAGTCAAACGTTGAAGCCCGGATCCTAGATGAAGTGAAATATGGATGAACATTGGCCGAAGATGTCGTTGGTTCAACACTACTGAAAGCCGGTTTACTTGCATTCAATTCTACTGTTTGAGTAGTTATTGATGGCTTCTCTAACTTGAGAAGGTGAAATGTGGGTTGCTGGTATGTTTCGGGTTGACCTTGACGCATTTTTGCTGATTCATATGGAATTGTAGTGTCTGTTTGTGTACTAACAGAACCTTTGAAATGTTCTGGATTGCTAGTCACAGCCGGTGCACTTCCTTTCATTACCTCATCTAAATCACTACTAGTTTGCGTTGCGATGGAAATTTCTCTCTTAACCGATATACTGGTCGGTGTAGATTGTTCATAATACTTTGACATTGGCTGTTGTAGATTGCTGCTCGTTTTATCTTTCCATGACTCACCATTTTCTGTGTTGGTTTTGGAGGCGGTAGAAAACTTGTCATATCTTTGCCCTGATAACTGGTTTTGTGGTTCTGTTTGACTCTGTGAGCTAGTTGGGCATCTTTCCATTGTCATCTGATGAGAATACGTATGAACAGTTTGCGAAACGGCATCCTTAGCTCGAGAGCTCTGTTTGGTATTTCTCAAAGCATCTTCTGAAAAACTTGTGACAGTTGATTCTGTCGGCAACTTCACTAGTGGGATCCCTGTCCGTACAGCTGTTGACTTGCTGCTTCCATCCTTGGGCCTGGGGACAGAGAAAGCCTAACAGCATAAGTTCAGTGATTCATTCTACTGAGAACAAAAGACCAAATTACGTATGGATCAATTATGAAGTGTCCGTAGCAGAGACGAGCCCATAGCGAGGAGGGCAAAGGCAATTCTTTTCATTCTTTAGTAGAAGGTTCCTGAAGCTAGCAACTCACAGAATTTAAGACCTTTCTAAGATTTCTTAAGTCCCGAATTTGCAAAACTTAAGACCTAATTCAAAAGTTACAATACGGGAACTTATAACTCCTGTTCACCATGCAACAATAGTCTTGGCATAAAACAAGGAAAGTAAACGCGCCCCTTCTACGTGCAAACCTTGACCATGAAAAACGATAACTATTTTGAGTAAAATTTAAGACCTTTTAAAACCTCAAGGATAAATCTTGACAAATTTAAGTCTTTTCCAAGGCGTTAAAAACACAAAATCAAAAATAAGTCTTTTTAAGAGTCTGCGGGACCCCTGTGGTAAGCTTTACAAAGCTTTCATTGCAAAACTAGTACAGTTTGGCAAGTCTAAAACAGGTTACTACCCAGCTAGTTAAACGGCCGGACAACCAACAAAGCACAAATAATAGAGAACACCGATCCACTCGTTAGAAAATGTATTTAGCTCCTCCTCTCCAGTTCTAATTAAAATTAAAACCACTACCCATTTTATTAATAGTACCGCCCTTACCCTTTCCCTACCCTCCCTATTAAAGGATAACATAATAAAACATACTGACTGTTGACAGTTAAAAACTACATTGAAGGAGATGAATTAACAACAACATTGTTTATAGCTAGTAAGGTTTCGTGCTGTGAGACATTTAAAACAGACGGATTCCAGGGTGAGATGTTGTCGTTATCTAACGTACATTTTAATACAGTGCTTTTGTATAGACATCTAACGAGTCTTTCCTTTCTGGAAAGACTCGTTAGATGCCTGGGGACAAAGAACACTTCCATGTCGCCTTGTGCATCCATCATAGATGGCAGTAGTAGAATGAACACCTACCTGAGGACAAGGAACGCTTCCATGTCACCTTGTGCATCCATCATAGATGGTAGTAGAAAAATGAACACCTACCTGAGGACAAGGAACACTTCCATGTCACCTTGTGCATCCATCATAGATGGCAGTAGAAATATGAACACTTACCTGAGGACAAGGAACACTTCCATGTCGCCTTGTGCATCCTTGCCACTCTGACTGAGTAACTGTAACTGCTGAGTCTCCGTCTTATCTCTGGATTGCCTGGCAGTTTCCCGAGATGCTGTTGGTAATCTTCTACCAGATTTTGTTTGATTGAATCTTGATGTCTCTTCATTTGCTTCCGATGTGCTCATCCACGATGTAGCATCGCTTAAATCTAAAAACACAGATCAATTAATGGTGTATTATTTACCAGCTGAACTAAGTTAAAGGTTAAATCCTCTCCCCTCCCAAGTGACTGATAAAGCCAGTGCTTCTTTTCATAGTCAGTGTTGAGCGGATCAGAATATGTCACTTTCACTGGACGTCACAGCTTATCCCCCAACACACCTATTTGTATATCTAAGTCGACTGGTGTAAGTCCAGTAGTTTTCCATGCATAAAGGCATTAACAACAAATTCGCTCGGGTACCGCAGCGCTACCTGTATTTTTGACTTCTCAAAACAAGCGTAAATGTTGATCATGAAAACTAATTTTTAGCACAGTTACAACGCTGCTTTTTGTAAATTATTGACAAGACAAAGCCTGAAAACTGTAACAGAATCTATATAACATGTCATGGTGCGTTATTAGGACTGTTTTTGACCAACGAAACTTGCCATTTCTTTTCTTTTCTGACAAGAATTGTACAATTATAAACAGAAACCATTGCAACGTCATTTACGTTTGTCACTGGCTCTATCAATTGGCTCTTCGGAAACCAACTTAACACCTTCTTGCCTCGACGTGATGATTGGTGGAAAGTCTGTTTGAATTGGATATTGTTGTCATTTTATATAGTAAAGTGAAGGAAAGCACGCCCGTTTTTCTGTTTGTATACGAATTGTTAAAGCAAAGCTTACAAAAGAAAATAACTAACTAAATAAAATTGATTATTTAATTGCGTATCTATTCAACTAGTCAAATAAGAACAATATTCCTACTTATTTTACCCACATCAGGTTTTGCACTCTTTTGACCTTATGAAATGTCACGACTTTTCAAAACTTTTTCCAGGACCTTTAGCAGTTACCGTGATCTAATTTTGACTATCTTTTTCTTTGGCGATTCCGAAACGTTTTATCGACTTGATCTTTGCCATCACAGTGACAAGGTTTAAGATAGAGAGTAGATAGTCAATAGGAAAAATATCTATTACCCTCAATTCTAATCCCACAGTAGTCTAGCTTTATGTACATAAATGGAGTTACGTTCATGTTTTCTCGTTCATGAAAATAAACTGACCCATGATTTTATACAGTATTTTTTTTATTTTCCATGATTTTCCACGGCTCAAACCAAAATCCCATAACTTTTCAGGCCTGGAAAGCAAATTTCCAAAAACAAAAATATTTTACACTCCTTTAGCTATATAGGGAAGATACAAAGAAATTCAAATCTGCTTTAAATAGTTAAAATAACATAAAGAAGGAAAAGATACAAAAAGTACCGTACCGCTGCTGTTGAGAAAATCCGACGAAACACGAACTTTCTCCCTAGCAGTAGCAGAACGTCGAAGCTGCTTTGAACTTGGAACAGTCCCTATAGCAACAGAAGTCCTTGAACCACCGACGTCATCATGTGGGGCTTCTACACATCCTTCTTCTTCAGCACCACCTTCGTGGTTCTTACTGCGTTCTCCTTCAGCGTGTAGTCCGTATGGGAGGCGTGAAACATCAGGAATGGCGCTCTCTCCTTTCCTGGTCTTTCTGTTCACTCTATTGATGTTGCTCTTTGGTGAGCGTTGCTTATACTGCCGCTCTCGATCTACTCGTTTCTTCAAATCTGTAAAGTAAAGTAAGCAAAGACACTTGTTTATTGACGGTAACACATTTACTCGTACTCTCTCATGCGCATGGCCATGACACCGCGTAACGAGCGGCATTACCCTACTCTTTTTGAGAAGAGCATAGGTTCTTTTAATTCCTCCGGTATATCATTTCAGGAGACTAGATCAATGGCTTGACGTCCCTGTCCACCAGGGTTTGAACCCGGGACCTCCTGATTGGCAGTCAGAGATCTTACTAAATGCACTAACCTCACACACAGATAGCGACTAGAATAATTAATTAAGTACAGTAAAAACCTGCAAATAAAAACCAACTGGTTTAAGAACCTGCAGGCTGAAACTTGGCGTTTAAACCCCACAACATACAGGCAAATCTTTGTTTACATATTTTGCATCATTAGCATACGTGTCATAGTTTTATTATTGAGCAATGAAATGATCAGCTGTGAATAATGATAGGCTTTGAAAAATGAGTTTTGTCAGAAAATTTGAGTCCAATATGTTGAACGAATATTGTGTGAAGAGGGTTTAAAAACTCGAATTTTTACAGCAAATGTATGGCTCATTCGTGATTTTGCCACCCAGCTGTTTTGCGTATTTTTGAAAACCAATATATTCTCAAAAAATGAACACAAAAAGGTGCAAATTTTATTGGTGCATATATTTGAAAAATTGTTTTCGTTCTTATTATGCAGGATTATTTCTGCCGGCAAATTTGTATGCTAATGAAGCAAAATGTAAACAATGACGTCAGCAAAGATTCTATGGGAACCTGTTCAACCCCCGAAAGAGAGAGATCTTAACTGGATTAGTCGTTAAATCTCTTAAGGAACAGGTTACCTGGACAACCAATAGTTGTTCATAATTTCCCTCTATGTATAAAGGGCCTGTTGTATTTTTGTGTTAGGTTGCTAAATACAACGACCGACCACACTTTTCTTAACTTCCAAAGGTTTTTGCATTTTGCATATGCTTTCTAGTTAATTTCCGGGAAAAGTATCGTCTTTCATTTTCAATTTTGAAAACCGCAAAACAAACTACTGGAAATGATTTTCTCTAGCTGCAAGTTAATTCAGAATTTATTGTAGTACAAACCCATTTCGGTCCGCCCATTGTCGGTCATGTTCATTTGTCCTCCTATTCTCTGCTTACCACCCCTCCCACTTGCTCCTGGGTGAGGAAATGTTGCCTCATCGCTCGTCGGACTTTGTACCAAAATAGCTGGCACTTCATCACGGTCAGCGGCGGCCTGTAATTTGGCTGCGCCCCGAACATCATGGTCAGTAGCCTGTAATTCGGCTGCGCCCTGAACATCATGGTCAGCAGCCTGTTGTCCGGTTGCACCCGGAATGTTATCCTCATTTAGATGGGACAGGTGTAAACTGGATGCGACAATATTGCGTGCTGGAGAAACCTCCACAATGTCATCACCACGCAATACATTTTGTGGCAGTTGCGTGACTCTGATCAAGGTTGAAGGCGAGTTGTCCGCCACCATATTTAAATTTAAATCAGAAGGATCCATGTTATCATCACGATGCAGCACATTAGACTCGGACACAACATCTTGGGGCTTCATCTCTGGCTTCCAAGCTTGCTCCCTAGTAATCCACGGGAAATAGATGTTCTTCAGCAACCACATGCAATTTATCGTCAGGGGCAAAGGAACGTGGACTCTCATTAGAGGATGTATTTTACTGACAGCGCTGGTACTAACGTCAAAGGTACTTCCGGTAGAAGTGACGCCCTCATAAACCCATCTGTTGAGCCACACGAGTACTGGAAGCAAGTCAAGCAGATCTTTACCCAGGCTGTTGAATCCTGACATAGCTCCCAGCCTGTTGAGTTTGTACAAGATATTTAGAGGACTTAATCGGGTAACTCGCGTACACATAGCTCCTCGCCTGTTGAAATTGTACAAGATATTTAGAAGACTTGATCGGGCAACTCGCGTACACAGAGCCCCTCGCCTTTTGAGTTTGTACAAGATACTTAGAAGACTTTATCGGGCAACTCGTGTACACATAGCTCCTAGCCTGTTGAAATTGTAGAAGATGTTTAGAAGACTTTATCTGGCAACTCGCGTACACATAGCTCCTAGTATCATACATTGAATTAAAAGATCACGATGTTGATAGTTTACTGTAGCAAGCACTCGCCAAGTTCGTGTGTGCTCCAGAACGCTTACACAAAGAAAGAGTCTATGAGCTACCTAAAGTACATTCTTTTTCTTGTATAAGAATCCTTTTTATAAGAACGTGAGGCTGAAAAATGCCCAAAATTTAAGAACATGCTAAGAACATACCCGAGGCTGAGGAAAGGAGAAGAATTTTTAGTTTGGATACTGCACAAAACCATGGAAATAGTTTGTTTCTCGGCTAATGTTCGTCAGTGTAACATCGCCTGTAGTGTTGTGCATGTACAACTTTGTTTTTAAATCTTTTTTACTTGTCATTATATTACTTTCTTGCCGGCCAGGGTAGCGGCTAATTAATGAAGAGTATTTATGCTTCGGCTGGTTTGCGTGAATGAATAACAAAAGTTCACCCAACACTAACAATTACCTTTAAGAACGTTTTAATAATAATAATAATAATAATAATAATAATAATAATCGTTTATTTTAAAAAAACACAACTAGCAGCTATAAGCTGAATTACTTGTGGCAAATTACAATTAATAAAAATTTAAACTTATAAAATTCCTAACTATATTATGATAAATACCTTAATACTAATCTAATAATAAAATTCAATTTACAATTGTTGTTCGTATGCATAGTGCATAATAAAAGAACATTTGAGGCTGCAATCCTCAATATATTTAAGAACATTCAGTCTCAGCCCAAAAATTGGATGTTCTTATGAAAAAAGAATGTAAACCAAAACGTCGCACACCAACCTCTGTAAGTCATTGAGACTGCTAACGCGTTTGATTGCACCGTCATCTTTACTTGTAAGTTTGTCGGCATGTTGAAGATTTCCCCGCTTAAACCCCGATGACCGAATGTCTGTAAAGCTGTGACTTCGATAGAGGCTGCTTCTCGCGCTTGGCTCGGATGGTCGTTCTGCTGTTTTCTTCCTCCTGATGTCTGCAAGTGTCCTTGTATCCGCACCAAGAAATCGCTCAGAATACGGCGTCAAAACTGGAATGGGCTCAATTATCTGGGCCAGTTGGGGCGGGAGTGACTTTGAGAAAGTGATGATGAAAAAGGTGTCCAGAAATTCAAAGTAAGATTGGTCTGTTGTCAAGATAGAAAATGCGAGTGTCAAAACCAGGGCTCAATCAATAAACTTCTGCACTTGTAGTTTTCAAGTGCAGCTACTGTGAACTGCAAACATATGACAATAAATCAGTGGAAGTACAGGTACAATAAAGAATAACAGTAACAACAACAACAACAACAATAATAATAATAATAATGTTAAAAATATAAAAAAGAAGAAGAGCAAGAGGAAGAGGAAGAAGATGAAGCAGTAGCAAAAATAGTTTTAATTAAGCCTTATAAATACAAAAACTGCCAGTGTCAAATAGTGTCAAACAGTCTCTCTGTCTGTCTGTCAGTCTCTCTCTCACACACACACACGGGTTCACAAATTTGCTCACGTATATATTGATTCAAAAGTAGACACATAAACACATGCATACCTGTTTCAAGCAGTAAACTTCCCACTGGATCTTCCGATTGTCTCTTGCTTGCGCTTCCCGGTCTCTCGGCCCCAGTCCCTCTAGTCCCAAACACGTGCTCACGCACCCCGCCCATCACCTTTCGTCTCTGCTTCATCTCATCCTGCCACTCAACACACTTTCTGCGGTACAGCATGGACAGTGTCTCCTCATGTGCCTCACCAGTGCCATCCATCCCTTCCACACTCACACTACGGAACTAACAACATATTCACATGGTTACCAACGGTGCTGGGTTATAGGGGGGTGGTGGGGGTGGT
>JAOEJI010686256.1:4079-14623 GCA_025448255.1 Umimayanthus chanpuru
CCAGTGAAAAATAATTGCTGATGGTAAATTTCTCTAAAATGACTGAACTACTCCAAATCCAGTAATTGTCAATTTTCTCAAATGCTGTAACTTATTCGATCATATTAATTTGTGATTTCAGCTTCACTAAATTTTCATGCTGACAGAGTGACGGATGTTGGCGCTACTCGGTCGAGCTTCGGTCTCAGTCAGGTCTTTGATGGTTGCATTATAATAACTTGGATCACATTGAGTTTTCTCATTTGATATGTGAACACTAACTGAAAAAACAGTTAGTAACTGAAAAATTTCTACCCTTTACCAAGCACACTTAATGTTGTAACAAGCATTGTAAAATGCTGATTTTTTAAGAAGCTGAAAATAGTTTGACTCAGATTCAGCATGAGTTGTTATATTTACTGAAAGGCAATACTGTTCAACATTCATTCAAGGGATTTGTTATAACTTTTAAATTATAGTATTATTACAAGTGAAGCACAGAATTCTGGGACAGCTGAACACAACTTGGGACAAGTCATTATATATAATTTTTGAAAAGCAGTACTTACTGTTGACATTGGGATTTGTTATGGGGCCATCAGATCTCCGGGTAGGGGGGTGGGCAGTTACCAAAAAAAAAAATCATGCAAGGCAAAATAGTAAGAAAAAAATCATGCAAAAGTGCGACCACTAAGGAAAATCCCAGCATTGGCCAAAAAAAATCTTGCAGCCCCAAAGCTACCAAGAAAAATTCTACACAAAAAGAATAACCATCCCCCTCCCCAGAGATCTGATGGTGCGTCCCTCACAACATATCCCTTTGCAGAAACTAGGCCTCGGTGAAAAGAAGTGATATTGCACAACACCAAAATTAAACTTGCTTTCATCAGTCCAGTCCACCAACTACAGTGCCTTGCAACGATTTACACGCTTTTTTTATAAGAACCAGTTACTTTCGGCTGAGACTGGGTTGTTCATAATTTTTTGGCGATTTTAGCCTCAAATTATTTTTAATTCTTCTTATTTTCTGATACGTCAAAAGTGTGATTAGTTGCCCGAAACTATAAAAGGTGCTAAGTAAGAAATACGTGTTTGTTAGTTTTCATCCAGCGGTCTGCGATAAAATCTATGACCCAGTTCTATTGACAAGTCTCGTTTTGTATAAATGCAGCAGTTAAGAGCGGTTACAAATGTTATTATAAACTTTATAAAATTACATGTACATCTCAATCTGTGTACAAGGATTAAACAAGAATCTTAAATTTGTGTGATAGAAGTTTCAGCCTGGTGATTGTTCTTAGCTGAAGTTGAACAGAAAGGGGGAACGGGCCCCCTGGGCCCCCCTCTGGCTACGCCCCTGCTGTCTAAAGCAGCCAATTACCCAAAACCCTCTACCCTATATATCCCAAACTGAACATATAAGATCCATATGCTAATGCAGTAGTTAGGGCCGTAGCTAGCGTCAGGCAGGGAGGGCAAATGACCCCCCCCCCCCCGCTCCAAAAAATTTTGCACCGGAAGTAAATTAAAGAGTAATTTTTTTCAGTGCAGACAGTACAATGGATTTGCCAAAACCGCGCACACTGACATCCAGACGATCTTCATCAGAGGAGTTGGCACTGCAGTTTGAAGCTTCTCTTGTCAAAATTTGAACGTGTACGTGGCTCTACCTCAACATTGTGGCTTATATACGTCCTTGAAAAGGGATGCGAGGTCTCGCACATCGCCATTCCTCTTCTAGACAAATCCACCTTTTGTACACGACATTATCTTATCAACGTCAAATCGCTTGCCCGGCGCAGGGACATGCGGATGGGAGGTACTTCGGTGTCGAGCGGTACCTAAGGCTGAGCGCTTCGTAGAATTCCCTTTTATTCAGGTTGAAATTTTCTAACTTCAACGGAAATGTTGCTAACCATCTGGAAGCACGATTCATCTTTGCTAGGTCGTTTACTCTCAGTTTTTCTGGTCTTATCCTCTCGCGGAGTTGCTGTAGGATGGTGTTACATGCTATGATCTATACAGGTGCTCCCCGTAGCTATAGGGCTTTTCAGCTACCTGTTGCTCAAGAGATAGAACCGTTCTTTTCTGGTATTGACAATCTTTCCCCATGAGGTCATGAGTTGTTCACTGTTCCGATTGGTGCTGTGCTGTCTTGATTGTTGATATGTTTAACCAGCTGTTCAGTAGCTGCGCGGGAGTTGGCAAATTCAAGATCAGCAACGGCCGAGAATATAGGTATTGCCAAACCACCTCAGTGTTTCAAGGTAATTACTGGCCAGGAGAGCAGAAGTCGTTCGTCGGCAGTGCAAATGTGGCCATCTGTAATTGCTGGGATAAAAACATTTTCCCCAATTACATCTTGTCGTTTGCGTCTGGTGATGCTTGATATTGGGCATTGTTCTAATGAAGTATGTCAGTTTATGTTTGAACCGGCCACTCACAAATGCTGCATTGACTATACTGTTAGTTGGTTGCAACACGAGCTGACCAGTCCCTCAGCGTGCTTGCCGCATTCACTAGCTCTCGTTGCCAATGAAGCCACCACTATATTTTCCCCCTTTCTGTTGTGATATTAATGCTGGTTCCTCATCTTGGGGCTTTACGACCAGCCATGATACGTTTGGCTTATATCTCAACTTTGGACTACACGACACAATGTTATGCCACCAGCGTCGAAGCTCTAGTACACTCGCAACACCCAGATCATCTGCAAAGGCTACATGTTTCATTGCTATGTCCTCTTGAGTTTCACATTTGGATGTCTCCAGTACATACTGGCAAGCATCGCGCGGAGATCCTCGGTGTGGTCCCTTCTGATGATGAAATTTCAGTTCACCCAAGTACAAATAGACGAGATGGCACAGTGTAACGTACAATTCCTGACATAAATAGCCATCGGGGGCACAAATATTTGATATTGTGGAGGAGGATCTTTCGATTAAGCGAGTTAAAGGCGTTGTACGTTGTTACTCATAGCGTGTACAGCAACCTCACACCCACTACTACTAACAAAACAACATATATAATATGCTTATACAGTAAAGTTTTAAGAGCTTTGCAAAATTGCAAAACTATAAATTTACATATTATTAAAGATTGTAATTAAGAGTTTAGTTTACAGTCTACAAATTTACTTTATTATCTTTAAGTGTGCGAAGGTACTAAGGTGGTTGACGATGCCAATCCGTGCCAAGAAGGTTCTAGGACATTATGGACCAGACAACGTCACCAGATTTGCAAATTAAAGCTGGTGTTCTGCTCCTGGAATGGTACTTGCGTGCTGCGAGCTTTGTCCTGGCTGGATCGATGCGCTTAATGCTCGTAGGCTACAGCTCCCTTGGTGAGTGCTCCATACGAGGCTGGTCGGTCATGGACCAGTGTATCCCTAGATTGGTCAATTCCAAAGTCCTTCAAGGAGGATTTCAAAGTGTCCTACTTCCTTTTTTTCTGGCCACCTTGTGTCCGAGCGCCCGTGTGCCTTCTCCTGATAGAATGATGCGCTTGGGAAGGCGCTCGTCTGGCATTCCTGTGACATAAACAGCCCAACGGAGTTGTGCCTTACGAAGCATTGTGAAGATGTTACACATATCTGTCCGCTCAAGGATCTCTGTGTCTGGATTTCACCTTGAGTAGCCTGCGAAGGCATCGGACTTACATTACAAAGTAGCCAAATACTGAATACGGTTTGACCGTTCAGAAAACCTGAAACAGCAACCAAATATAAGACATGTATTCTACGTTTTGTTTGATTAGATGAATCAACCTTGTCTTGACGTAGTTATAGTAATTTAGCTTTATCAAAAGAACAAGACTCTGAAGACGTGAACATTTGGAAATCACTATTCGCGAGGCATTACGAGCGCCAAAGGCGTGAGGCACTAAGGGGGTCTGCCCCAGATAATTTTCAAAAAACGAAAGGCAGATAACGTGTGATGGCATTTAAAGAAATTCATACATTTACTGGTTTTACAGTTGGAAATCAACTCATCAAGTCGCCATTCTTGCTTGCCATTTGCTTAATCCTGCACACAACTTGAGACTGAAAGCTGGCTGAAAACTGCCCTAGTCTTTTCTCATGCTGAAAATGTTGTTAATTAATGCTCAAACAGAGCCCAGATACCGCAAATGTAAATCTACTTTATTTAACTTGATTTTAGGTTTTACAGTATACGTAGGATTTTTCCTGAAATGTGTGAGGTAACCCTCCAATGCGCGAGTCTCAAGACCTGACGTCTCTGACTGTTTTGTGTTGGATGGAACGTAGTTTGTCAATACAAAGTATTATAGAGAGAGCTGCGCAACATGCAAGATGCCTGGTGGGATAATAAGGCGGATGAGATTCAGCGCTACGCCGACGCTACTTAACTCCAAGGAGTTCTTCAGCGCGCTGAAGGCCGTGTACGGGCCCAAAGAACCAACCACCACCCCGATGCTCTCCGCCGACGAAACTACCCTACTTAAGGACAGTGACAGCATCACCAACCGGGGGAGGGAACACTTTTTCCAGCCTTCTCAACAGACCCGCCTCGGTTGAGCCCGCAGTGCTTGATCAGATACCGCAGAGGCCCACATTAACGGAACTCGACCTAAACGAGGTCAGGTTGGCAGTGAGCAGGACCAGCGCAGGAAAAGCCGTACGCGCGGATAACACACCAGCTGAACTCTTCCAAGCAGCACGCCCTGAGGCATTGCATGCATCCCACTACGTGATAATCAGTATCTGGGAAGAAGAGTCCATGTCACAAGAGTTCCGGGACGCTACCGTAATCTCCCTCTTCAAAAATAAAGGCGACAGAGCGGACTATGGAAACTACCGCGGGATCTCCCTCTTGTCTATCGCGGGAAAGATCCTCGCGCGTATCATACTCGACCGCCTGATCAGCACCGTCTCAGAGGAAACCCTGCCGGAGACACAATGCGGTTTTAGACCTGGCCGAAGCACCTTCGACATGGTCTTTTCTGTAAGGCAGATCCAAGAGAAATGCATCAAGCAGCAATTGGACCGTTATGTCGTTTTCATTAGCTATACCAAAGCGTTCGATACGGTCAACAGGGAAGGACTCTGGTCAATCCTTAGGAAGCTGGGATGCAACAGGAGAGTTGGTCAGCAGCATTCGCCTTTTCCATTACGGTATGGTCGGCTCAGTGCTCTACAGCGGAGCCACTTCAGCCCTGTTCAGCATCTCCAACGGCGTGAAGCAGGGCTGTGTACTCGCCTTAGTCCTGTTCAACCTCTTCTTTGCCTGTGTTCTGAGACACGCCTTGCATGCGCGACCTTGACAGTGGGGTGTACCTGGGGTACAGGCTGGACGGCTCCCTGTTCAACCTTTGGAGACTGGGTGCCACAACCAAGACAAGGGAGAAGTTGCTCCAAGAAGCCTTCTTTGTCGATGACTGTCCTCTTATGGCACACACGGAGTCTGACCTCCAGACCATTACAGAGAGGTTCGCCGAGGCTGCCCGCCTCTTTGGTCTCACCATCAGCATCTCCAAAACTGAGGCCCTGCATCAGGAAGCTCCAGTCTCGACAGCTCCTCCGCCTGCCGTTACCATTGATGGCACTGAACTGAAGACAGTCGACTACTTCAGGTACCTCGGGAGCATCATATCAGCCGACGGATCCCTCGACAAAGAAATCGCAGCCAGAATCAACAAGGCTAGCCAATCCCTCGGACGTCTACGTTCTCATGTGTTGAACAACCGAAACGTCAGACTACCTACCAAGATCAAAGTGTACAGAGCCGTTGTCCTCACCAGCCTCATGTACAACTGTGAGTCATGGATACTCTACAGAAGACACCTAAAACAGCTTGAACGTTTCTACATGCGATCACTGCGGTCAATCATGGGTATCAAAAGGCAGGATAGGGTGTCCAACCTGGATGTTCTGGACATGTACAGGACTGGCCTGGTCGGTATTGAGGCCATGATATTGAAGGCCCAACTGCAATGGACTGGACACGTCATAAGGATGAACACCTCCGGCCTTCCACACCAACTGCTGTATGGAGAGCTCGTCCAGGGCTCGCGTTCACTGGGTCGCCCCAAAAAACGGTTCAAGGACTCAATCAAATACCACCTCAAACCGCTTGGCATACCACCGGGTGAGCTCGAAGCCCAAGCATTGAACAGGGCTGAGTGTCGCTCCCTTATAACAAGAGCCTGCACGAGCTTCGAATCCAACCGAAGATAGCACCTTATGGCTGCAAGGGAACGGAGGAAAGCAGAGGACCTCCTTCGGCAACAGCAACAGTAACGTTTCAATGCCCCCAATGTCCCCGAGTCTGCGCCTCCAGGTTCGGGCTCGTAAGCCACATAAGGGGTCATCAGAGAAAGCAAAACAATTGACTTCATCGAGAACAATGGTCTCCCGACGACGGCGACGATTTTCGTTTAGTAAACAAAAAATTCTGACACCCTCCCCCAAAGAAAAAATGCCAAAAAGTCGTAACCCTCCCCAATTGCAAGCGTTTTGCTTTTTGTCTCTCGCGCAGCTCCGCAGCGTTTTTTCCGTTTCTTTTTCACTTCTGATTGTGACATGCGTGCTCTGTTCACCAGCGCGTACAAGTCATAAATTATAGCTGAGATAACAAGTTTTGTTTTCGTATCGTCTGCATGGACTTACATCACAGCCAGAGTCAAAACAAACGTCAAAACGGTTTTGTTTTATAACCGTGTTTTAGAATGTTTCCCACGTGAAAGACAATTTGCGCTGAACGCTTTAATTACTTCAAACAAATTCATTATTCATTTAGCATTTTGCCATTATTCTGCATTCTTCAAGGCAATTACCCCACATTCATTATTCACTTCTATTCTATTTGTCTATTTGTATTTTCTATTTGTCATTATTCAATATTCCGCCTCTTCCACCAATGTGAGCTTTATACATTCAACGTAAAAAAACTCTGGCAAAGCTAGAGAACTTTAACTCGCAAATCTTTGACTTTCTTGTTAGAAAAGTTTTATTTTGGAATGTTTGACTTTGTCATTCACTAAAGAAGGGAAAACGTATGATGCATTAGGCCGTGTATATCATTTAGGAAAGAATACTATTACCTTGAACATTCAAGAAAAACTGCGGGAGATGCTGTGCCGAAAGGGTACCACGCTATGTTTGTTGCAGAACAAAGCTTTTTGTTTAGTTAAAAGTGTTTGGTGTTTTGAGTTGCTAAGCGTCTGCAGAGCAGCTGTTTCGTGTATTTCATCAGTTGTAGTTCAGTCAGACTTTATTATTTCAGTTTTAGTTAGGTAGCAGATTTAGAAAATCTAGGATTTTTCAAATTTCTAGAGTTGTTCGCAAATATCGTGGACTATAAAATATCGATTGAGCCAACTAAGGGGCTGTGGACTAAACCTTGAAAATTTTCAGTTTCTGTTTTATTTTGAAAGATCTTGCAAATACAATCCCGCAACTAAAGATTAACTATGAACCGATTATACGCAACATTCAACTATGTTCTAATAGTGATTTATAAAGAGATTTGTTGTCAGTCTGAACTAGTTTCTGCATCATGTTCCTCAACTGAGAAAATAATCATGGAAAAATTTTCAACTACCTCAGAGCATGTTTTTAACACTGATCTCTCTTTGTTAAAAATATGACAAACATTTCAATACAAAAGGAGCCTATTGGTGTCCACAGAAATTATTTGGAAATTTCAAAGTAACTAACTCTTTGAAAGATAGTGCCTATTGTTGCTATGGCTCAAACAAATGTTTTATATTAAAGAGTATATAAACAATTTACACTGCTTTTAGTATTACAGATGATTCGAAGATGATCATCATTCACTTGTGTCTAATGTTTTCCACATAACGAAACTCCGTCACTTTAACTAATTGTGGAATGGCAAGTTATATTCTAAACTTAGTTGACTGTTATTCGTTCATGTTTAAATGTTTGTGTCTCTTTTTTACAAAGACATGTTCCTTCAGTTCAACAGAAGAACAAAATAAGCTACCAACGTTGCATAATAAATTCTTGTCGTCAATGTAGTTTTCTAATATACTGATTTCAGATTAGTATAGTCTAAAGTTCATTAAACTCGGTATACTATTAGTTTTTCCTGTTTAAACATCTTCATATTTTTTTCAAAAACAGTTCTTTAATGAGAGGAACACAAAACGACAAAAATGCTCTATAATTTTTTTCATCAACAAAGTTCGTCAAAAGATAGCCCATCCCAGCTGCTCCTGCCATGCCCGCCCCTCCAAGCACAGCTCCACTCAGTATCAGCTCCTTGTTCTCTCGGATGTAGTTCATGTAAGATTTCACTGTACAACGGATGAAGTCCTTCTCTTGCAATGGTGACAATTGAAGCGGCGGAATACTGCCACTATGCTGACCATGCAGTCGCCTCTCATTAATTCGAGCTAGATAGACTCTTGACTCTATCTTTGTCGTCTTGTATGCCTTCATCCAGAAGTTAGAGAGCCAGTCTTTTGTGTTTGGCAACTGTGGGTCGCGATATGTTCCGACTGGGATGATTGGTATCTTTGATGCAATTCTTGAATCAACACCTAAGTTCTTTAGATCTTCTCGGATGACGTTTTCACAATCCATCATCTCTTCTCTAAAGAACCTTCGGCGACTATTCTTACTGTTTCCATATTGGTTATCACAGGCTACCCTGTTTGCAAAGGTTGGAGCAATTATGGCGTTGCTCCAGTTGTTGTTGAGGGCGTTTGAAATATCGCGCATCACCTTAACGTCGGCCTTAAGAACTTTAACATCCATTCTGAGGCAAAAAACACAAAGATGGACTCCATTGGTTATTTTCTCTTCGATTTCTTGCAGAATGGTTTCTCGCTCTAGGTTTCGATCTTGTAATCCCGGCGTGTCAAAAATCTCTACAATAACGTTACCGACTTTCTCTGAATGGCATGTGAGCGAAGTTGTTGTTGCTCGGTTTCTTTGCCGTCCTTCTTCCGCATACTTGTCATCGCCAAGTAGAGCATTTACTAAATGCGACTTTCCCACTCCGCATTTTCCCGTTATCAGGATCGTTAATTTTCCCTCACTGTTCGCCCACTTTTGCATTAATTCCCTTACTTGACGGTGCAATGAACCAATGTTGGCATTACGTTTCTGTTTTTGTGAGCCACGGCCTGCTATCGTACGTTTGCGTTTCTGGCTCGTCGTCTTTGGCATTGTCGGTTCAACTTGCAGGTTTGGGAGGGAAAATGAAAACGTCTTAAGTGATACGTGTGCTTCAAACAAGTGCCTATTTATATTCACGACTGGATAACTATTTTTGTAAGTAACTGATCTTATTTGTCAGAACCTAGCTTGACTTTTCTTATTGGTCAAATTTGAAATGGTCGCGGCTTGTTTTTTTTCATTGTTCTCAAAAGCGAGGCTCGACTTAAATTATGTATGATAATGTGCCGCTATTCAGGGCAGTATTTCAACTAACGTCGTTTATTCGTGTCGTTGTACTAAGAAATGGCATTTACAAATGAAACAAGCTATAAACTTGAATGTGGTAATGATCGAGTCTACATAGTTGGCCGAGCTGGTGTTGGTAAGTCTTCTTTGATTAACTGTTTGTTTACGGACAGAGATCAAGATGTGATTTGGAACTGGCGCCGAACACGTTACTCTGATCTACCTCCAGTAAAGTGCCGTTTGAGTAACGGTGACAGCTGCAGCTTCGACATTACAGTAAAAGAAATAAATCTTACAGATTCGATGTCTGCGGCACGCCTGGATTTATCAAGAGAAGAGAACAAGCAAATGAGAGATATCATCATCTACTGTACCCGAATGGATGAAACTCGTTATCTAAATGACGATATTCCAGTTATAACAAACTTGTTTGGTCGTCAAATATGGGAAAATGCAATTATTGCGTTGACGTTTGCAAACAGAATAGTTGTAGATAATCCCTACGGAAAAAGTTTGGTAGACGAGAAGAAATTTTTTAACGAAGAATACCAGTCATGGAGAGCAACTTTGTCTTCTTGCTTGAGGGAGCAAGCTGGAGTTGACACATCAATAATTCAAAAGATTCCAATTTTACCTACCGGAACCAGGCAAAAATTGTCTCTCCCAACTATCAAAAATTGGGTTTTCAGTTTTGAGGAGGAACTTTGGCATGTTCTTTTTAGAGGAAACCAACGGCTAAGAAGAATTAATGTGGATGACGGAGAATTTGCTGGTATGACGAGCACAGCAGTACGAGTAGATCAAAATATATTTGAACTGACGTTTTCGGTGACTAGACTAGCTCTAACAATAATTATACTGACATTTCAGAAGACATTAGCAACATCCAGAGCACTTTTGTATTACTTTTTGATTCATTTTCATTTCTTGTGTGTTACAGTTTTAGTTCTTTTCAAGCAGGTGCTATGCATCCTCTTTTATAAAAGAATGAGAACTCTCCTACTGATTTATATAATGACATTCTTTGTTGTTTTCCCTCAGGTAGATTAAGGTATGGGTCCAGTGTGAAAAATTGAACTACCATAAAATTCTGATAATAAGCCCCGGGGCTTATTTTTGGTCACAGGGCCTTTTCGCCAAATTTTTCTTGGGAGGGCTTGTATTTGGGGGG
>JAOEJI010688478.1:0-14610 GCA_025448255.1 Umimayanthus chanpuru
TCATATCTCGACGAGTTTAACACCCATGTAACGCTTATTGAGATTTCCACTGATTTCAGTGTTTGTGAGCTCAGGATTGGTGTTAGAGTCAATTTTCACTAAGTTTCATATCTCGACGAGTTTGATACCCGAATAACGCATACTGGGTTTTCGACTGATTTCAGTGTTGCTGAGATCAGGATCGCTGCTAGAGTCAATTTTCACTAAGCTTCGTATCTCGACGAATTTGACACCAGAATAACGTATATTGGGATTTCGGCTGATTTTCAGTGTTTCTGAGCTTGGAATCGTTGTTAGAGTCAACTTCACTAAGTTTCATATCTGGACGAGTTTGTCACCCAAATAGCGCAAATAGTGTTTTCGACTGACTCCAGTGTTTCTGCTCTCAGGATCGTTGTTAGAGTCAATTTTCACAAAGTTTGATATATCGACGAGTTTCACACCCGAATAACGCATATTGGGATTTCGACTGATTTCAGTGTTTCTGAGCTCGAATCGCTGTTATAGTCAATTTTCACTAAGTTTCCCATCTCGACGAGTTTGAGACCCCAATAACGCGTGTTGGGTTTTCGACTGATTTTAGGGTTTCTGAGGTCAGGAGTGCTGTTAGAGTCAACACTCACTAAGTTTCATATCTAGACGAGTTTGACACCCGATTAACGTATATTGGGATTTCGACTTATTTCAGTGTTTCTGAGCTCAGGATCGCTGTTACAGTCAATTTTCACTAAGTTTCAGATCTAGACGAGTTTGTGACCCCAATATCGCGTGTTGGGTTTTCGACTGATTTTAGCGTTTCTGAGCTCAGAATCGCGCTTAGAGTCAACATTCACTAAGTTTCATATCTTGACGAGTTTGACACCCGATAACGCACATTCGGATTTCGAGTGATTTCAGTGATTCTGAGCTCAGGATGGCTGTTAGAGTCAATTTTCATTAAATTTCATATCTTCACGAGTTTGAAACCCAAACAACGTGTATGGGGATTTGGACTGATTTCAGTGTTTCTTAGCTGAGGTCGCTCTTAGAGTCAATTTTGCCTAACTTTGATATCTCGACGAGTTTGACACCCGAATAACGCGTATTGGGTTTTCAATTGATTTCAGCGTTTCTGAGCTCAGGATCGCTGTTAGAGTCAACTTCACTAAGTTTCATATCTGGACGAGTTTGTCACCCAAATTGCGCAAATAGTGTTTTCGACTGACTTCAGTGTTTCTGCGCTCAGGATCGTTGTTAGAGTCAATTTTCACTAAGTTTGATATATCGACGAGTTTCATACCCGAATAACGCATATTGGGTTTTCGACTTATTTCAGTGTTTCTGAGGTCAGGACCGCTTCCGTAGTCAATTTTGGCTAAGTTTCATTCTCCACCAGTTTAACACCCGCATGACGCAAAATGGGATCTCGACTGATTTAAGTGTTTTTGAGCTGATGATAGCTTCTGGAGTCAATTTTGACTAAGTTTCATATCTCGACGAGTTTGACACTCGAATAACGCATATTGGGATTTCGCCTGACTTCAGTGTTTCTGAGCTCGGCATCGCTCTTAGAGTGAATTTTCACTAAGTTTTATATCTCGATGAGTTTAACAACCGAATATCGCACTACTGGGATTTCCACTGATTTCAGTGCTTCTGTGCTCAGGATCGAGGTTAGCGTCCACTTTCACTGACTTTCATATCTCGACAAGTTTGTCACCCAAATTACGCATACAGGGATTTCGTGGAACCTAGTGAAAATTTACTTTAATGGCGATCCTCAGCTCAGAAACACTGAAATCAGTCGAAAGCCCGATATACGTTTATTCGGGTATGAAACTCGTCGAGATATGAAACTTAGTGAAAATTGACTGTAACAGCGATCCTGAGCTCAGAAACACGGAAATAAGTTGAGAAATCAATATGCGTTATCCGGGTGTCAAACTCGTCGAGATATGAAAGTTAGACAAAATTGACTCTAAGAGCAATCCTGAGCTCAGAAACACTGAAATCAGTCGAAAACCCTATATGCGCCATTCCGGTGTCAAACTCGTCGAAATATGAAACTTGGTGAAATAGACTTTAACTTTAACAGCGACGCTAACCTTAGAAACACTGAAATTAGTCGGAAACCCAATATGCGTTATTGGTGTGTCAAACTCGTCGAGATATGAGAGTCAGTGAAAATGGACTCTAACTGCGATCCTGAGCACAGAAGCACTGAAATCAGTGGAAATCCCAATATGGGTTATTCCTGTGTCAAACTCGTCGAGATATTAAAATTTGTGAAAATTGACTCTAACAGCGATCCTGAGCTCAGTCATACTGAAATGAGTCGAAATCCCAATATGCGTTTTTTTCTGGTGTCAAAGTCGTCAAGATACGAAACTTAGAGAAAATTGACACTAATGGCGATCCTGAGCTCAGGAACACTAAAATCAGTCGAAATCCCAATAAACGATATTCGGGTGTCAAACTTGTTGAGATATGGAACTTAGTGAAAATTGATTGTCACAGCGATCCTGAGGTCAGAAACACTGAAATCATTCGAAAGCCCGATATGCGTTTATTCGGGTATGAAACTCGTCGAGATATGAAACCTAGTGAAAATTGACTGTAAGAGCGATCCTGAGCTCAGAAACACTGAAATCAGTCGCAATCCCAGTATTCGCTTCTGAGCTCAGGATTGCTGTTAGAGTTATTTTTCACTAAGTTTCACATCTCGACGAGTTTGACTCCCGAGTAACGCACATAGAGATTTTGACTCATTTCAGTGTCTCTGAACTCGGGATCGCTAATAGAGTCAATCGTCACTAAGTGTCGTATCTCGACGAGTTGGCACCTAAATGTCGCATATTGAGTTTTCGACTGATTTCAGTGTTTCTGAGCTCAGGATCGCCGTTATAGTCAATATTCACTAAGTTTCATATCTCGTGAGTTTGACACCCGAATAAAGGATATTGGGTTTTTAACTTTTTTGAGTGTTTCTTCTCTCAGGATCGCTGTTAGAGTCAATTTTCACTAGGTTTCATTTCTCGACGAGTACGACACACCAATAGCGCATATTGGGTTTTAACTGTTTTCAATGTGTTTGTGCTTAGGATCGCTGTTACAGTCAATTTTCGCTAAGTTTCATATCTCGACGAGTATGGCACCCGAATAGCGCAAATTGGGTTTTTAAGTGTGTTCAGTGTTTCTGAGCTCAGGAGCGCTGTTACAGTCAATTTTCACTAACTTTGGTATGTCGACGAGTTTGACACCCCAATACCCCATACTGGGTTTTTATTTAATTGTTTTTAGTGTTTCTGAGCTAAGGATCGCTGTTAGGGTCAATTTTCACTGAGTTTCGTATCTCGACGAGTTTGATACCCTAGTGACGCATCTTGCGTTTTTCACTGTTTTCTGTGTTTCTGAGCTCAGGATCGTCGTTAGAGAGAATTTTCACTAAGTTTCATATCTCAAGGAGTTTGACACCCGAAAAATGCATATTGGGGTTTTAAGTGTTTTCACTGTTTCTTTCCTTAGGATCACTGTTAGAGTCAATTTTCAATAAGTTTCATATGTCGACGAGTTTGACACCCCATGCCAATAGCGCATATTGGGTTTTTAACTGTTTTCAGTGTTTCTGAGCTGAGGATCGTGTTACGCGCAAAATGTAACAATTGACGCGAAATGCAACGTCAATCCGAAATGGAACAACTCTTGACGTAAAATGTAACATCAACTCAAAGTGTAATAACTTTTGACCGAAAATGTAACAACCTCTTAACGCGAAATGTAACAACTTTGACTTAAATTGTAACAAATTTCTGATGCAAAATGTAACAACTTTTTAACCCAATTCGTATTGGTCTTTTTGGCGTTCCTGTGAGTGGGTGGAATATTACCTCTAAAACTATAAACGCTATGGCTATGAAATTAAACTTTGCCGGGTACTTATATTTCATAATTAGGTTCTCATTATGACGTTATAACAACCTAATTCGGGTAAGATGCTATATTTTTAAAAAGTATCTCTGTGTTTTGTTTGTTTCAAAATTGTAGTCAGAAAAATATTAGCTTCTCTCCTACTTTTCCTAAATATTGTAGTGGAATGAATTTCCACTGCAATTTTTCTTCATTTGATAAACGTGTGGCCCAAAGTACTTTTGTGATTCACAGACTTATCTGGCATTTTCAGCCTGTCGTTTTGATATGCTTTGTATCATTGTGGTTCTTTCGACTTTTAGTATATAGCTTCCCGGTCAGATTAACAAGCACCATATTACAATACTTTAAATATAAGATAGATCAACCTTATCTCTCCACTAATGGTTATCTGAAAACAGTAAAAAGAATCTATACAAATCTTTGCGAACACTGGAAAGAGATCATTAGACAATCTAAAACACCATTTTGTGCCATGTTAAAGAACTGAAGGCCTATGGCAACTCTTTAGTAACTTCTTTAAATCGGCGTTCAAAAAATATATTTGTCAAATGCCAAAATTTTATACGGTGTATTAAAAACTGACAAAATGTCTGTATCGTTAAACTGGGGTAAAATTTAGAATATATTTATAAATGCAAAATATATTTAAAAATGCAAAAGGAGAAATATTGGACTGTCTTTCTTTTCGTTCACCGAAAATGTAAAGTATCAAATAAGATTAGAAAAGGAAGGAAAAATTTTTTAAATTATTTGCTTAAAAGCAAAAACTACTTATCATTCAAGTGGAAATGGCAAGTCCAGAAACCTTAGGACACCAGAAGCGTCTAGATATGTCCAGAGATGTCGATACACCTCTTGGTATCTCTGGACACTTCTAGACACCCCTAGATGCCATTTGATACATCCAGGCACCTCTGGCAACCTTTGGACGCGTTTGGGCCAGATATGGGTGTTCGGAAGTGTGTATAGAATTAGATAAATCTGGACAACTCTACACATCTCGGGACCGTTCTATACATTGCTTAAACTCCTGCAAATTATACCCTCCGTATAGGATTTACCTCATTAAAGATTGATTTTGGCTGTTATTTCGGGTTTACGTAATTGGGTTTCCTTGAAGTATTCTTCAGTAATACGTTAGAAAGGCTGGACGTGTTTCTCGATAAAGGAATCTTTGTTCAAAGTTTCGCCCAACTCTGGGTTAAATTTAACCCACGTTCGAACAACCGGGCCCAGGTTTGTACTATTTTTTTCACCGGATCGGAGGGTAATATCAATAATAACCTGCCGGTTTGTAACTTCTACTTCCCAACCCCTTTGGATGTAAAATCTTCATATATCATTTCAGTTAAAAAAATTGTTACATTTTGCATTGTTATATTTTACGTCAAAAAGTTGTTACATTTTGAGTCAAAAAGTTGTTATATTTCGCGTTAAGAAGTTGTTACATTTTGCGTCGAAAGTTGTTACAATTCGGGTTGATATTACATTTTACGTCAATTGTTACATTTTGCGGCGTAACAAGCACTTCTGCGGCGACCACAGCTCTAACCGTAGTTCTATCTCCCCTAGGAATTTCTTTGGCACGGTCGGCGGCTTTTTCGGCATCACAAGTGTTTTAGCAAGTATAATTGCTAAGAAAATATCTCCGAAGCTAAAGAAACATCTTAAGACTGTTAGTGTTTGTAGTTCTAAATTGAATACATTGAAGGATTTAATATCAAGAGCACTCCATGACAAGAAGATATACGTCACGCCAGCTGACCACTTTCCTTGTAAATTTCGTGATATTTTCAGCCACACACAGATAACTCACTACAGCGGAAAAGAGAATCATAACTGGCTCTCTGGACCTAACATGTCTTACTGGGGCCAATAACTCAATTTTAGTATTTTTTGTTCAACAACGGCTTGTGGAATATCCCACCGACTGTTATTCGAAGATAAAATGAGCGTTTGAGTTCACGATTTAACAGACAGCGAGTTACATTTTCCCAATCAAATCAGAAGTTTTTCCGTTTCATGTTTACTATACAGCCCGTAGGATTTTAAATGAGATGGGCGTGCCGTTACCAGGGGATACGGTCTTCAATAAAAAAATAATTGGTACAGCGCCACAGCTTATAATGCCATTTGTGCTGAGTTTGGTATTAATCCTGATTCTGATTTCCGTTTTAGAGCTGGTAAGAACCACGGATTGGGATCGGTTTATATTTGGATAAGAGGTCCAACTTCAACAGATTACGAATATCCTGGACAGTTTAAATTCTCCAATGAGGGAGGAAAAGCGGCTGACGGTAATCTTGTAAATTACTTATTTAATTCTCAGTCTAAAAAACAATAAGAGTATTTCATCACACCAGTTTCTTATGGTCTCACCAAGGCAGAACAAGCGAGATTAAATCAATCTGTAGAAAAATACGCTTATTCTATTTTGGGAAACCAAGTAAATTTGCGAAGCACAATTTTGGGTGATACTGGGAGTGCGATAGAGGTGCAGAGAGAATTCTTGAATTTATTTGAAAGCGCAATAAGAGAAAACGATCTCTCCAAGTCGGTTCAACGTTTCCAGTTGTCTATTCAAGAGGCGAAAGTAAAACTAGATTTTGCTCTCAGTCCTGGCACATGGTCAATTCCTTCAGATATGATTCTAAATACAGAAGCGAAAACGGCCTATAATAATTTTCTTAAGCATGCTTCCCATCAATGCATCTTGGTCTTAACTCAGATGTGAATAAACAAACTAAAACTGTCGGAATAAGACATAATTTAGGAGTGAGCAAAATTAAACTTTTATCAAGGTTGGACGCGGAGCAACGGGACCGAAGGTCCCAAAAAGAAAAGCATAAAGAGACTGAAAATATACATCCTGTCACTCAGAAAGTCGAAACTGTGCCAAAGAAACACGAAATAATAATTAAAACACCTAAAAGCCCACCGTCTCATGAAATCAATCTAGCTGTTATAACAATTTTGGCAGGTGTATTGGCTTATGTTATATTCAAAAGATGAGTTTGATTGAACGAAATCCGGACCAAGGGCCTGGGTGGGGTCTTGGATCGAAGCCCAAACCGGAAGTTTGTCCGGGGATTTGTCATTTCACGTTCCTTTAAACGCTGATTCGTCCGGAAAAGTTTAAAGGAATGCATACTCTAAAAAAATACTAATATCTTGTTTCTGTAGCAACCAGTCTTGCAAACTGGTGTTCTAATTCATTCAAATTCAAGAAATTTGAATGCGTTTCAGACAGTCATATTTACTCAGACCTCTTGTCTGGGCTTCGCTCAGGAGAAGAGGAAAGTTTGTTTTGAGAATTCGATTTTCGCTTGTTGTTGCAATTTAAACAGCACAGAACACAGTTGCTCTTGATGTAACCCATCGAGTTGTCTAATCTTTCTATCGTCGCTAAATCTTCTTGAAATTCTGTGTATTGGAGAGTAACTTTACAGTCTTGTAAAAGCAGGTAGGGAAATCTTCAACAAGTCCCTTTAAGAAAGCATTTATCTATGAATCTGTCCGCGTCATATCTGTTGTATTTTCTGTCACCTCTTCTGGCAGTATTCAGCCAATTCTGAATAGTTACTTTGATCGGGTCATTACACTTCTTACAACCAGGCTTTATTCTTTATGTGAACGTAAATCTCTGCCAACACACACCATACAATGATATTTAATTCTTTCATGAGAACATAAATCTCTGCCATCACACTTTAAACAACGATATTTAATTTTTCCGTGAAGACAGACCTGAGATCCTTCACAGAGTACACAACGATATTTCAATTTTCCGTGTTCGCAGAGATAGTTTTTGTTGTTTGACTTTTTAAGCTGCGGAGCGGTCTGGGTTGAATTCAACTCTGTTACTTTCTTGTTTTCCATTTTACTAAAAGAAAAAATAGCATTTTTTCTAAAGAAAGTTCAGGAAGAAACCAAAAACTATAATCACTAATAAAATGTTCTCTCGACAAGAGCAATAGTTTTACAAATCAGTTCCAACATCATAAGTCTTCAGGTTTTTGTTATCTTATCAAGTGTTTCGATGATAATCTCTTTCCACCTCAATTAGTCGAATGGTCTGGAAAAACACCGGATGAAGATATTTCTAAGATATTTCGTCGATTCTCTTGATTTATCAATCAGATGCATCTACAATAAATTCAAGTTCAAGAAGAAGGTTAAAGTGACTAATGAAGATGAAATAGCATACCAGAAAGCAAAATACTGTCACATCTGCGAGGAAAAGTTGAATGATGATGACAAGATTCTCGTTCATTGCCATCTTACAGGAAGATATTGAGGCGCAGCACATGAATATTGTAATCTTCACTATCAAATTCCAAGGTTTTACCCTGTGATATTTCATAATCTATCCGGTTATGACGCGCATCTCTTCGTCAAGAATCTTGGCACGACATACGGGAAAATCAATTGTATTCCAAACAACGAGGAAAAATATATTTCATTCACTGAAACGATAGAGGTAGAAGAAAAATAGCGATGAAGAAAAATAACGATGGTGAAATGGAAGAAGTCATTGTGAAGCGAGATATAAGATTCATTGATAGTTTCAAGTTCTTGGCATCAAGTCTTAAAAGATTAGTAAGTAATTTACCGAATGCCGTATTCCGATGTCTTTCGAAATTCTTTCAAGGAGAACAACCTGATCTTCTAAAGCGAAAAGGAGTTTATCCCTATGATTACACAGATTTTCTCAATAAATTATCTGAGACAGAACTTCCGCCCGAAGAAGCATTCTATTCTGAATTAAATCATTCACATATTTCAGATGAAGACTATGAACATGACAGAAAAGTGTGAAAAGGCTTCAAGATCAAAACCATGAGACATTATCATGACCTCTATCTTAAGACTGATGTTTTGCTTCTTGCAGATGTTTTTGAGAATTTCAGAGATGTCTGCTTAACTAATTACAGGCTCGATCCAGCTTGGTATTACACATCTCCAGAACTCGCATGGGATACTTGTCTCAAGTATACTAAAGTATTATTAGAATTACTTTCATGTGCCGACATGCTTTTGATGATCGAGAAAGGAATTCGTGGTGGAATTTCTATGATCGTGAAACGATATGCAGAAGCTGATAATCCGTATATGAAAACATATGATCCAAATCTCCCAACAAAACACATAATTTATCTCGACGCGAATAATCTTTATGGTTGGGCAATGTCTAAACCACTTCCGACTCATGAATTTCAGTGGATGAGTGGATCAGAGTTGGAGGATTGGAGAAATCATCCATGCATTCTTAAAGTTGATTTGGAGTATCCGAAAGAGCTTCATGATAAGCATAATGAATATCCGCTTGCCCCAGAAAGATTGAATATTGGAGGTGTGGAAAAATTAGTTCCAAATCTTCGGAATAAGGAAAAGTATGTTATTCATCACAAAGCTATGAAACAGTGTGAAAGTCTCGGTCTTAAAATCACTAAGATTCATAGAGAAATCAAATTCAAAGAAAGTGCTTGGTTGAAAAAATACATTAATTTAAAAAACACAAGACTTTGGGCAGAGGCGACAAATGATTTCGAAAAAGGCTTCTTCAAGTTAATAAATAATAGTGTACTCGGGAAGATGATGGAGAATATTCGGAACAGAGTTGATATTCGTCTGGTCACAAACGAAAAGCAGGCGAGGAAGTTGATAACTAAACCAAATTATCAACATCGTACAATCTTTTGTGAGAATTTTTCCGCTATTCAAATGTCAAAAAAAAGCTTGGTATTCAATAAACCAGTTTATCTTCGAATGTCTATTCTTGATTTAAGTAAAACTTTGATGTATGATTTCCACTACAACTACATAAAACCGATGTTTGGTGAGAAGGTAAAACTTCTTTTCACGGATACAGATTCTGTGATGTACGAGATAGAAACTGAAGACTTCTACAAAGATATTAGCGGTGATGTCGAAAGAAAATTTGACACGAGTAATTTTCCAAAAGAACACAGGTCAGGAGTTCTGACAGGAGTTAACAAAAAGGTGATTGTGATGATAAAAGTGAGGCTGGTGGAAAACAGATAACAGAATTCATTGAAATACGATCAAAACTTTTTTCCTTTAGGATAGATGGGAAAGACGAGAAAAGGTGCAAAGGAGTGAAGAAGTCAGAAGTAAAGCGAACTATAAGTTTCCAAGACTACAAAGACTGTCTCTTCACACGAAATAAACAGATGCGTTATGTGAATGCCATAAGAAGCCATGAGCATAAGTCTTAACAGAAACTGTCAACAAAGTTGCTATTAGCAGTGAAGATAAGAGAATTATTCTCGAAGATAAGATTCATACTCTTGCTCACGGAGACTACAGGACTGAGTCTGGCGGTAATTCTGTGTCTTCGCGGACGACTTGAAGTTATTCTCGTACAAAACTTCGTCTTGGTGCACCTTCCGACAGATAATATAAGACAGATTGTTCAGCCGAAACAACGCTTCGTGATAAATCATAAATCTCTAAACTCCAAATTGGATCTGTGGCCCGATGTTTTTCACTCCCTTCATCTTCTCTAGGAGCATAAAGATATATGACTTTTACACCGGGTGGTAATCTGACTTCATCCAATCCAACTATTCTCTTGTAGCTTTGTTTGTCATAATTGATCTCTTCTGCTTCTTTCCCGGTTATCTTGACAGATTCACTATTCATTGCCTTGAGAACAGCAGGAAGCCTTTTCACCCACTCAGTCGATCTGTCTTCGTCTATCATCTCCTGTGCGTACTGATGTAAAAATAGTCTTTCGGCTAAAGTTCGATCTGCTCTCTCGACAAAAGCTTGAGCTCTGTGATTTCCAGCTTCACTTCTTTGAAACTTAACTTTATGTTTATTCATCAGACTAGTCACACCTCCAAAAAATTCCTTTCCTGGGTCAACCATAAGAACCTCTGGCCATTTTAGATTTTGGGAATAAATCTCTTCAAATGCTTTCGCTGCTTCTTTCGATTCTTTGGAAGTCAGTGGTTCCGCATCTTTGTATCTCGAGGCAATGTCCACTACAACTAATGCATATTTGAATGTCCGCCTTCTGTGTCATCCAGTAAAAACAGTAGATCCGCTTGATGAATCTTGTTTGGTTTATCCACTCTCCAGTGTGGTCCCGGAATATATTTAGGTGCAGGGAGATAAATTTGCCACAATGCCGGCTTCTCAAGTCAGCCTCTTGCCACTTCTTCGCTGACTTTAGCTGCAGCTGCTTATTTCGAGATAGCTAAATATCCCTTCCAGTATCTATCTGTGCTATAATAAATCTTCGACATAGGCGCTTCGCTTGGGTTCCCAGTCTCTGGCTTTGCTTCAGATAATTCATTCTGCATATTTTTTTATGTTATTCTTCTAAAAATACCCATGCCAGTAATCTCAGAAAAGTTAAATCCAAACAGACTTCCACGAGAACCGTTTGGATTGAAAGCAGAATCAACATTACACCGAATCACAATCAATCCATCATCTGTAAATCCAGGTGAAATGCTACAATTGCTAATTCCTAAACTGTCAGAGAACAAAGTCATTGTACCAGGGAGTGTTTATTTGATATTTGATTTAAGTGTCGAAGGTCATGCCAATAACACACTTGTGAATAATGTGGCTCGAAATCTTGTTTCAGAACTTGCAGTTAGTTTCGGTGTTGAAAAACTGCAAGACACAGAAAGATATGATCTGCTAAAGACGTATGAAGATTTGTTCACAGATCGAGAAGATAAATTGAGACGGAATTTCATCTGAAAACGTGAGAAACTTCGAACAAAAGCAGGAGATAAGGTTACTTCAAACGCCAAAGAAGTATTCTTAGCAGCAGTTCACAACACTAAATACTGTATTCCAATCGATCATCCGATTTTAAATGATCATGGTGTGTTCTATCCTTGGGTTTTATCTCATCCTCTACTTTTTAAGATTAAATTTGCCCCTGTTGCGAATGTAATTGTTTTCTCAGATCAGACTAAACCCCCGAACTACAAGATCACTAATCTTGAGCTTGAATATCAGTGTATTTCAAGTGAATATCTCGCAAATCAAGCAGCTGGAGAATATCAAGTAGGAAGAGGATTCTTGCATGAAGATGTACTTTTACACAGAGTTCAATATTTTGCTAGATAGTGATAGTGTTATTAACGAGCACGTAAATGTTTCCAGAAGATCAATGACAGGAATACTGTGTCTTTTCACAGAGGAATCTGCCCCAGGAACAAGAGATTCGGAAAAGTTTGTTAATCCGAATATTACTTCAGTAAAATTTAACATCGTTGGATTACCGAATAAGTTGTATTCAAACAGCATGGTTCCTGTTGATTTTTGGGAATCCTTGAAGAAGAGATTTAACACTAAAGATGCAGAAGTAAAAGAAATTGACTTTTACGCTGGCGATAAATTTGCTTTGTGGATTGATTTAAGAACTCATCCAGACAACAATATCCACGGAGGAGGATTTCATCTTAACGAAAGTCGTGATGGGGTCCCTGGGGCGGATCCAGGGGTGGTTCGGGTGGTTCGGTCGAACCCCCTAAACTGAAACAAACGCAACTATTCTGACCACACTTTTTCTTATAAAAAATGACTTGTTAAATATAAAAAACAATTAGATAGTGTAGGCGGACGTTTGTCCGAACTCCCCATCACTAAATCCTGGGTCCGCCCCAGGTCTTGACCATGTTTCATGTCATTTCCTCGCTTTAACTCCCAACTGGAATGAGTAACTTTATTTAATCGTCTTAACCACAGTTGAGTGAGCCAAGAAAAGGCTCGTCTCTAAATGTGTGTGCGTCTGTGACAATTATTGAACAATAAGAATATGCCGTATTATTATATGGCTGGCTGATTTCGCGTGCTGTGATTGATCAATTCCAGGTTCGTAAGTAGCCGTACGGACCTCTAGCTCTCGATCACTTTTTCAAAACCGGAATAACTAACAAAGCCATATAATAAACATCTTATTAGCCTCGCTTGCTCGGTCCGTACGGCAAGTTATGGATCCTCGTTTTTTCCTTCCTTGTTTTCATGGCCCGCGCGTTTCGCGTTTTCAGAAGAAAATTATAAAATAAAAATTCTATTGATTTAAAAATAACCCCCTAGGTACACCCCTTCCATCAAAGAAAGACAATTTGCTCGAAAACAAAAAAGACCCAGAACCCCCTCCCCCTCTCTAAGATACTGATGTTTGAAACGGTTAAGAATTAGCACATGCCCCTTGGTATGTAATTATTTCTTGACCTACTAATTAATCTGCATAGTAACAATTACTACTTAATTATCCGCTGTTGCCATGGTAACAAATACAAAAATCCAAGATGGGCGCCATGGCCGCCATCTTGAATTTTCGATTTTGAGATTTTCCTTAATATTGAGATATTTTGTTGAAAATAGCTAGAAAACATTATTTTATATGCCAAAACTACGAAATAATTAGAAGAATAAGAATAACTACGAGTTTTCAATCATTCTTATTGAAAAAATCAAAAGTTTGACACGGCAAACTCTGTTTTCCCTCAATTAGTATGATGACTTCATCAAGTGCTGACGTCACTTAACTAGTGTCAAACGACGTGTTCATTATCGAGGAACAGTTGTGCAAAAACGTTTCGCAATTGGTGAAGAGGTAAAAATTTTAGGCCAAAAAAATTGAGGGGGTCCCTCCCCACTTGACAGGTCATATAAGAAAATGAAATTGGTGCCGCAGCCTCTAAGGTTATAGTTTGTAAATCTGATTTTGAACATACTTTTTATATAATTAGGCCCAGTGTTGGAGAATGATTTGAAAGCTAAGACTAAAGACTGAACTAGTCGCTGGTGTTTGATCGATTTGAAGTTGTGGTCAGACAATGGACCAGAATGCTTTCATACGAAACTGATTTAGATACTGATAGTAGGGTTCTGGGACAGTTATAATTAGCATTTTCTAGTTTGTCCGATGAAGTATTTGCTATTTCCAATGAATAACGGAGAACAGCGGTCAAATTGTTGGATAATGTGTGCTTTGTAAAGTTTGAGGGCTGTTTTGGAGTCGATCAATTTTCCGATTCTGCGGAGTGCTGCCCGGGGGGGGGGGGATACTTGGGTCAAGTTTTGCTGGGTATGTGCCGCTGGCCTCTCAGAACCCCTACCCCGTTATAGTCTATTCTGTGGCCATCTATAGACCCCATCTTAGTCACTTTTGGCCGCGAATCTTCCTATTTTTAAATCCCTGCTTACCAGAATTTTCTTACCCCAGAAATCCCGAAAATGTGCGACCCCATTCTAGTAACTCTACTAAAAATGTAACCCCATTATAGTCAACCCAGTTGTGAAAATGCGACCCTATCCAGCGGCACATCCCCAGTAGCCTTTTACTAGGATGTACTCCCCCCCGGAGTGCTGCAATCGGTGCTCCGCACCTCGTCCGCTATCTAAAAGCTCATATCCAACGCGCGTTTGTTGAATAATTGTTAAATATATATATTGAAGAGCAGAGACCTAAGGAGTGAGCCTTGTGGCACACCACGTAATACAGGCTTCCTCTCGGAGAAGATACTGTCGGTCTTTACACAGATACAAACCCTTCACGAACGCTTAACACACGGGCTTCTTTTTGTAAGAACAACTTTATAAGAACAACGAGTCTCAAATTGGCCAAAACGTAAGAACAGTTTAAGAACCAGGGACCGCAGAGCAACTGTGAGATGGGGGGGGGGGGGGGCACAAGACCCCTTT
>JAOEJI010690700.1:0-23081 GCA_025448255.1 Umimayanthus chanpuru
GGAGGAGGGAGTTTCGTCCAAATTGAAACTCAATGCCTAAGGTGTAAGCCTGTACAATTTCAGAGGTCCAGGAGTGTGCAGCCCCAGAAAATTTTAGCCTTGTTGAGAATGTTGCAGTTTTGAATTATTTTCATTTTTTTAAAGTTTCATTTCATTGAAATGTGCATTATAACATAAAAAAGATGACAAACCATTTCAATCATATAACCATAATACTAGCAAAGACATTTGTCGTGGTTTTTGTTCTGCAACTTTATCAATTTTACATGATGTGGTGATACACCTTTCATTTTTCTATTAATTTTTTTTCCATTATTTTCTAGTTATTTTCTGAAAATTGTCAAGTAATGGTGGGGTGGGGTGGGGTGTGGTGAGGGAGGGTTTTCAAGAAGAGCCAGTCAACCACTCCTGGATCCATCCTATTGCTGCACAGTGACATACTTTATTATAGCAATTTTAATTGTATAAAAATTCTTATGCATATTTGGTGTTACTCTACAAATCTTTCTTAATATAAAGAATATGTATTTTCTGCAACCTCAAAAATAAAGTTACTGCAACTAATCTGTCTGTGCAATACACATTTACATTATTTTGCATATTTTACATAAAAAAACTCCCCCAGCAAGAACATACCAGCTGATCTGACACCAACTGATCGAACTTCAAATTAGTCTTGTTCCAAGCAAGCATCCAAACCCAAACTACTTGTCACCGACAAATATGAAGAATATCAATTTATATATAAAAGACAGGGAAGAAAATAGTACTGGCAGTAATTAATACAGACCCTTTTGCCTGACAGACGCACACATTTAAACTTAAATTATAATATTTTTTTGTGTAGGTCTTAGGGAAGTCCTGCAAACCTATACCAGGTGAGTATAAAGAACTTCAAACCTTTTTCTCCTACCAAGTTTATCAGTATCTACGGTATCTTTTCCTTACAGTACCAGTATTTAAAAGAAACTGATTAGGTTTGAGAATAAGGGAATTCATTGTCAGTATGAACTGTATCAATCCATTAATTCTTTTTGTTCAAAATCATTGTTTCTGGTTGGAGTACATGTATTTTTGAAAAAAAATATGAGTTCGATGATACCAATACATATTCATTTTTAAGCTTTTTTGGGCATATTGGAGAAAATCTGCTTTACATGGGTTTATGCTATTATGCTATTATAAATTAGTTAGATCAGACTTTGTTGACTGATCAATGAATGTGTACAAAGTTAGCTCAGTTGGTTAGATCTCTGACTTCTGACCAGGACTTACACTCAATCCCTACCCTGGTTGAGGGTTGAACTTTGGGCAATCCATGGGCAGGGACGTTAAGCCGCTGGTCAAGTCTCTTGATGTTCTATTGAGGGACTTAAAAGAATCCTCACACTTTTAGAAAAAGTAGGGTAATCCCAGTGTTGTGGTCTTTTAACTAAGGGCACAATTTTTAAAAGGTCTCAGACAGATATCATAATTGTGAGCCACTGGTAGTGGTCTGGCTAGGACCCTCAACCACTGAACCATACATAAATTTGTTGTAAACAGGTTGGTGAAAAGCCCCGTGGAGAGCACCTGAAATGTATTGTGATTATTTACATGTAATCTGAGTGGTTCCACTAGTTAGAATAAGAATATTTAAGCAACTCTGACCTATTTTGTTTGTGTATGATCCTGATCTCTTCTTTTAATAGCTAAATTTCAACATTGCAGTTATGATCCTTGGTGTTCTGCTGGCAAGGAAGAGATATCCTCTTGCAAAATATCTTTGTGTTCTGCTGATTGTCATTGGAGTGGCTCTTTTTCTTTACAAGGATGTAAGTATCTGATATGATAACTGGCAGGTATTGACAGTAGAGAGCTTATTAAGCAAAAAGGACGAGAGCATCAATTAGCAATTCCCTGGATATTTCATAGTGAGCTCTTTTGATCCTTAAATAACTCAAACTTTACCAGTCACCTGAAACATTCATGAATGCACAGATCTCTCCTCCCACCTCATCCCACCACTACTGGCCTCGTTAGCCACTATGTACAGTAGATTGTATATGATTGTGTTCTTTACAGAAGCACCAGAATATTTGCAAAGGTGTTCGATTTTTGAGGGTCAAAGGGCAAGCTTCTAATGGATCAGAGGAATGCTGTCACAAAAAATGCTTGAATTTAAAAGATGCTTTTTCTTGAAAGTGATTTGAGAATAGTTTTCCTACTAGGGGGTGAAATTGCACCAAATGAATCCCCCAGTAATTCCCTGGTATATTTCATGGTAAACTCTTTTGATCTTTTAATACATATCAAACCTTACCCATCACCTAACAGGAATCCATAAATCTCTTTTTAATACTTAGTATTTGTTGTTGTAGAAAGGAAAGGGCACTGCAACTGTAGATGATCATCTATTTGGACTTGGAGAACTACTACTGGTTTGTATTTAAACACTATGTCGTAGAGAAGGTTATTGGATGTTAATGTCACTGAATGTTTGGGTTTTGCTTCATTTTTTTTTTGTACAAGTAGTCGTTTTAAATAATATCCTCAGAAATGGCACTAGCTGCAATATCGAGCAATAGACCATGTAAACTTACTTGAAAAGTTGCTACTTTATATACAGTAATAAATCAAGGCAAGGAAATAATAATATTAACCATTTCAGCCCCAGCAAGTTTATCAAAATCTATCGTCTCCTTACAATATCAATACAAACTAAGTTGTTTTGTTGTGAGAGTATAGGGATTGGTTACACACTGCAAGCTATTCAATTTGAAAAAAAGAAATTCTCCCAGTCTGTTTAGCAACATGTTTGTCATGTTTGGGGCTGAAAGGGTTAAAGAGACTGACAGTGAGACAGACAGTTGTTTTAGGTACAGGTGGACATGACTTTGGTGATGGATGAAAATAAAAACACAGAATGCACTATGCATGGCCAGAACCTTCGAAAAGTAACAAATGAACTTAAACTGGTACTCAGGCCAGCCAGAGCGAACTGGTTCATCGAAAGATCGTTAGCTATTTAGTAATGTAACGCCAGTTGTAACATTACCGTACATGTAAATGGCCAAAACCTTGGACAAAGTTACAGAAACTCCAGAGGACAAAGTGGTACATGCACATGCATATCTTAGAGCTCTGACTCCAAAACAGACCAAAATCAGTCACCAAGTGCTCTGCCAGCTACATGACGTGAGACAGCAGAACTGACCAATTCTAATTCATAAGTGGGTAGAATCGTTTCTGTAGTTATTGGATTCCTTTTTGAAAACTAAAATGTCGGGCCAGCGAGGCCCCGTCAGCCTAACAATGTTGTCAATATTTGAATAGTTGGCAAACAATGATCGTGTTGTTGTTGATGTTTACATATACAAGTTGAATAAGTAAAATATTACAAGTGATTTACTTGTGGATCTTGATTGTTTATGTTACAACTTACAGCTTGTGTCTCTGACGTGCGATGGGCTGACTGGCGCTGTGCAGGAAAGAATGCGCGCTGAGCATCATGTCCAATCACATCACATGATGTTTAACATGAACCTTTGGTCCATTGGAATTCTAGGAATTAGTGAGTAGCTTGATTTTGCCTGATAAATAGTTTCAAGACGTCATTATTAATCTGGGAACACTCGGCCATTTTACATGCACTTGTAAGGATCACTTAAAATGAGTGTTGTGTAATGAATAATGTTGAAAGTTCTGTTTGACGTGTTTCAGCTCATTGACTGATGTGTCAGTAAGATTGGAGTTGTGTTCCATGAGATTTACGCGAAAAATAGAGCTAGCCTGTCGCAGACTGTTCAAGAATGTCCGAATCCCCGGCCAGAAGGATTGGTGACGAGTGTTGCGCAACTTGGTCTATTATAACTGATGCATTTTCAAAATTTAATATCTGCGTCTTTTCAATTGACTATACTCGACGGCAGTTCACTCACGATTCGTGATTGCTAGTTTTAATTTACCACAAGGTTTTGCATATACAGGCTGTTTAAGTCAGTAAGGAAACGTGTAGTATGTTTCTATAATACACTTCTTTTTCAAAGTGTTTCTGGGGAAAAACACTACATGGGCTTTGTTCCAGCAACTGACCCAAATGTTAGGACGATTATAGGCTTACATGTACATGTATGCCGGTTAGCACGGTTTCTGTAAATCTTCTTTTTTTACCTTTCGCATTTTGCTTGTACCAGTAGTTACTAGCTTATGTATGGTTCTCGTTGATTTCTATGTTTGTTTTTCCTTTTCTGTTATTCAAAAGTTACGAGGAGAAAAACAACGAGAAACCCATAAACCCTTGCATCAGGGAAATCAGTCACGAACTAATTCTGTTGTTTGCTTTCAAGGTTTACTCACTACTGGTGAAATTTTCAAGTTTGCTGCTTTCTGTGAAAGATTTCCCTTCCTGTTGGTGAACGTGCTGACATTCAGTTTGGCAAGCGCCATTGGACAAGTGAGTAATACGTTCTGTGTCTGAGTTATTGGTTATTTAGGTCTGACTTATTACTTACTAGGTGGCAAATCAAACATTTCTTGAATGTTCAGCAAATGGCTACTAGGTCTACGACATTAGTTCAGAGGTCAGTTCAAGAAGGGTTTACTTCTTGAAGAGCCATTGGCTGGTGAATCTAAGTTATTACCTGTAGGTCAGAGGTCAGACACTACTTGTGGAACCATTCGGTCTACATCGTTAGTTCAGAGGTCAGTTCAAGAAGGGTTTACTTCTTGAAGAGCCATTGGCTGGTGAATCTAAGTTATTACCTGTAGGTCAGAGGTCAGACACTACTTGTGGAACCATTCGGTCTACATCATTAGTTCAGAGGTCAGTTCAAGAAGGGTTTACTTCTTGAAGAGCCATTGGCTGGTGGGTCTAAGTTATTACATGTAGGTCAGAGGTCAGACACTACTTGTGGAACCATTCGGTCTACATCGTTACTGTTCAGAGGTCAGTTCAAGAATTGTTTACTTCTTGAAGAGCCATTGGCTGGTGGATCTAAGTTATTATCTGTAGGTCAGAGGTCAGACACTACTTGTGGAACCATTCGGTCTACATCGTTAGTTCAGAGGTCAGTTCAAGAAGGGTTTACTTCTTGAAGAGCCATTGGCTGGTGGAACTAAGTTATTACATGTAGGTCAGAGGTCAGACACTACTTGTGGAACCATTCGGTCTACATTGTTAGTTCAGAGGTCAGTTCAAGAAGGGTTTACTTCTTGAAGAGCCATTGGCTGGTGGAACTAAGTTATTATCTGTAGGTCAGAGGTCAGACACTACTTGTGGAACCATTCGGTCTACATCATTAGTTCAGAGGTCAGTTCAAGAAGGGTTTACTTCTTGAAGAGCCATTGGCTGGTGGAACTAAGTTATTACATGTAGGTCAGAGGTCAGACACTACTTGTGGAACCATTCGGTCTACATCGTTAGTTCAGAGGTCTGTTCAAGAAGGGTTTACTTCTTGAAAAGCCATTGGCTGGTGGGTCTAAGTTGTTACATGTAGGTCAGAGGTCAGACACTACTTGTGGAACCATTCAGTCGACATCATTACTGTTCAGAGGTCAGACGTTTGTTGAAGAGTCAATAGCTATTAGATGTAGGTCAGAGGTCAGACACTTGCGATTGACTGGTAGATTCAGGTCATTAGGTCAGAGGTCAGGCACTTCTTGAAGAGCCGTTGGATGTTAGATCTACGTCGTTAGTCCAGAGGTCATACACTTCGTGAAGAGCCACTGCCTGATGATCTAAGTTATTCAAGCTGCCTGCACACATCCCACCGCCCTCAGCCGGACAGCACGTACTGTTTCCGGCATACGAACGAGGCCAGTGTTCTGCGGAAGTCCCGTATTCTGAACGTGTAAATGATTGGGTTAGCCGAAGAGTTGCTGAAGTGCAATATCTTCATGAGCTGAATGACGGTGAAGGGGGCTGCCGATATTGTTTTAGCTGAGAAATACCCGATAATGTTGATCACGTGGAAGGGTAGCCACGTGACCATAAAGGTGGCCGTTATGATGATAAGTGTGACGGCTATTTTCCTTTCTTGAGTGGTCAGCCTGTGGTGAAAGTGATACAGATTACGACGTCTGATCTTGCACCAAACAAACAGGTAACCCAGCACGATGATAAGGATCGAACCAATTAGTAGAGAAAACATTGTGAAGAAAAAGACGTTCATCTCTAACACTTTAAAGACTTGAAGGAGTCGTAGTGCGGCTAACACGCCGGACAAAATCCAAACGCAGGCCATCAAAGCGTAGTAGACGTACTGGGGCGTGGCTCTATGCTGGTGGGGGCGGTACACGCAATAGACCCTCTCCAGTGCGATCAGCGCTAGGGCAAACGTTGAAGCGAAACCGCTAAAGATGTCCACAGACAGAGACAGTGGACGGACGAAGCTCGGAGGTTGTACTACCGCCGTGAAGTAGGCAAATTGTTCATAGATGGTCAGCGGTATTGATACTGAGCCCACCATCATATCCGCCACGCACAAGCTGAGTAGAAAGTAGTTGGTGCGCATGTGCAACAGCCGGGGATTCTTGCAGAAAGCTGCCAGGGTCAACGAGTTGCCCAGGATGACGGCGAGAGCCACGACCCCGTTGGTAACGCTCCACGCCATTATCTCTTGAAAATCCCACGCTGTGCGGTTGGTCATAATGCAGTTGTCAATTGTTGAATGTTTCAGATCCTCTTCTCCTAAAAGAAAAGTTAGAACAAACATGCTATTTATTCAAGTAGAACAGTCTTTATTGCTTTTCCAGTGTCGATAAAACCAGCACTAGAAGAAACATAGAGTTGATTCTCGATATCTCGAACCCTAGGCTCGGTATCCAGCCGCTGTTCGGGGATGAGCCCGCGGGGAGAACGCAGGCTCACCCGCGAACGCCAGCGGCTGGATACCGAGCATACTTGAACCCTCCATTACTGAATCTCCCGCCGGTATCGTTTTTCCGATAGTGATTTAATAACTAATTTATTGCTTATATTTGATTCGAAGTTCCGATTTTTCGAATACTTTTGCATTTCCTTTGAAGCCGTTCGAGTTATTGCTGTCATTTGGAGCTTTTTCTTGCCTCGTATGGCGGCAACTGAACCTTTGCAAAGCCATAAATGGAAACTATCAGTGTTATAACAACAGCTTCTTCCTTAACCAACTTATTATCAAAGTAATGGCAATAGCCGTTCTAACTCAAATAAAACGTCTCTATGCGTTTGCGGATTTATGTAGTATAGAAAAGTTAAAATATATCAATAATACAGTACACAGGTTTTTTTGCATACATGTTGCTTTGAGAGACCAATGAGTGGAAGGTGATCTGTTCAGTAAGCGATTCGGTAAGGGGTTGCGGAAGTACGGCGAGAGGGGAAGACAAAACAACCGGTAAAGCATAGAGCAATAGTAACAATAACAACAATATTAATAATAATAATAATAATAATAATATTAATGATGATAATAATGATGATAAATAATTGAGTCACTTGAAAACATACGATTCTGTTGTGATCGAATAAATTACTGCATGCAAACCTTCCAACATTTTTTTTCGATTTACATAGCGTAATAACCAGATTAATTTTATTGATTATATCTCGTTGGGCTTTTTTTTTAAAACAAACGTGAATCTTCTAAAATAAAACATAAAACAAAGATCTCCTTCTTCAGTTCATTGTATTTGCAACGCTTGTTTTTCCAGCAGATTATTTGTAGAACAATCTTTATGGTTTCTTTGTAGTTTTTGTGGAAATCTTTGATTCCTTAATATATTTCGTGATCTCACAATTGCTTATATTACTTTATGAGTTGTTAATATCGTTACAGTGTTTTTCGGTAATTTCCTAGTTCTTAAATACCGACTGTTTTTAGCACGAGAAAGAGATCCGGCAGAATTGAAACACATGGCAACCGACATTGAGGCAAAGTTTTTCAATCAACATGCCAAGATCCGCTATTATAGTAACAAAGTCAAACAAATTCACCTATTTAGAAGACATACATGCACAACAGAATTAAGTGTTTGCAAGCAATAACCCTCCTTCCTTATACTTTTTGAAATTGCCTTCATCGTAATAGTTTTGTTTGTCAGAAAACGAGTCGAAGGTCATTTATTGAATCAAATGAACAGGCGAAAAGTCAAATTTTTTTATCGCTTCTTTGCCGTGTAAGTTTCGCGACAATTATTTGTTAGTTTGTGTTAACACAGATTGTTTCGAATCAGACTGGATACGTGAAAAAGCAAGTTGGCTGGTTAACATCTAACCAAAACGATTGATTCACGTAACTTTAGGTACTTTACCGCGCTCATTCTAAAAGGAAACTTAAAATTGTACATTGATACGCCTTGTAAAGGCAAAGTTGCACAAATTTGAATGAAAACAAACTTGAATGCTTCACTGAAAGTGCGAACAATACGCCAGCTGTGTTTTCACTGCAATACACTTTTTAGTTTGTTCTTCCTTTCTATTCCATTTTTTGCAGCTCATTAAGTTCGAAAGGTGCGAATACTCTCGCTTTAGCGCATTTTCAGCAGATATATTCTGTTACACAGTGGTATAAATTTCTGTACCAGATAGACTGAAATTGATTAGCTTCGAATTTAAAACGAACTAAATATTAAACCACACTCGTTCTTATGCGACCTAGAGAAAATAGTGTTGATGAAACTGGCCGGTCGATGTTCGCCTAGAAGACACTTTAATTCAAAATTTTATAATTATTTAAAATATAACGGAGAAAGTAGTTCCATAATTTTTTAGATTTGTATTTCATCAACATGCTTAGCTGTTCACGAAAATTAGCTTTGCACCTATATATTTTTATCAAAGCAAGTATCCTGATTTTGAGTTTTACGTACCTTGTAGTTCTACTTGGTATCGATCATATTTTACTTCCCAGCATAACTGGAGCTTGTTTACATGTGGAAGATTAACAAATCCCGCCCAATCAGGTGATAATGGTTTTCTTTTTGCGTCAGAGCATAATTTTAATCGGTTTGGACTTTAGTGACTGACATTTCTGACTTCGATCATTTTTCAAGCCTTGCCCAAGGAGCTTCTCTTCAAATCTGACTCCTTTTGTCATATTAAGTAAGGCCAATCAAAACTAAACCTTGTAGCTAAACAATGAAATATGTTCCGCCGTGTTGTGGAAAGTAATTAAACAGATATGGACTTTCCTTTGTGTAAACTTAATTCCAATTGTTTGCAAAACGAGATGACAGCGTTTGCCTTTTTGTCGCGACAGAACAGTCCGGGAAAAAGTTGCTCTAGAGTCCTGTCTTGGATGTCAATACACAAAAATATATAGTTGTTGTTGTGGCAGTTGGTCAAAATTTGTTTTAACTTTTCTTACGTTTTATGCGTATAATGAAAAGAGAAAGTAACTCGTCAGTTTTCCGGAAATATTATATTCTAACAATGGTACACACTTTAGGTAATTAACAGGCCGTGCCTTTTGCTACTACTGTACTCATTAGCTCGACTTGAATACCGGAATAACAGCCTATGCAAATTTCCTGCGTGTTGTGGACGCAGTCGAAATGAAAAATACTCTCTTCAAACATTTTGGTAATGATCATTTATTTTGCCCACGATTTCCGCGGACGTGGTAACACGGAAAACTTTATTTCTTTTCTGATCGCGTTCTGTAACGGTAGCAGAAATTATACGTGATGGCATTACTGAAATCACGATACAGATAATTGGGTGTGGATCTGTTCTTAATTTCATGCAGCGATACGAACCAAAAAGACAAAAAAGAATTGTATTAATAAGAACAGTAACAAAACAAGAAAAGCTTTAAAAGTTTGTGATGAAGGGAATCTGGTAGTTAGTGTACTGTTTTTGACCACAAAAAGTTGAAAACGTTACCAATTGATTTTTGGATTTTGGTTTGATATAGTCTACTTTTAAAATCAGGAAATCCCTTTAACCTTATCTGGCGTCAATCCAGTAGAAATTCTTTTATGTTTCCTGACACACAGTAACTGGTAAGCTGAATTTCATTGCGTTTGTTCAACCTGTGTTTCCATGGCGACCATTAACATCGATAGAATCGGAATTTCAAGGTTTGCCGCCCAGAAGCGGTTCCGAGTTCGGTTCCATGTCAGTCGGTCAATCGAGTTTGCGGTAAATCGCAGATGTTCTTCTTGGTTTTGCCATCTTTCACCACGAGTCTTGGTTCTGTCTGTTTTAACCCTTTTACTGCTCTTTAACTTAATCTTTATATCTTTGCAGCGAATTTCTTGAATATCCATAGTGAAGTGACCAATCATTTTCGTTGCTTGAAAGCTTAGAAGTTTGGGTTATTAGTAAGTCTATTTCCCAGAATGCGAAAGTTTAGAAGTTTCATTAATTTTGGAAAATTTTGAAAATGTGTTAACAGGAGTTGATCGCTCGTGACGACCCTTAAACTTGACCAATTGACATACCGTAGTGTGGGTATCTTTCTCCTCGCTTATTTTCACTTCCCCGTTAGTCCGAGTCACCAGTCAAATAAAACCGAGCTCAAACTTTTGCGACAAACGCCTTGTTTATTTCTGTCACTGAATAGTTGCTGAAAAGCAACTTTTATAATAATCATAAAACTATCGTGGGAACTCCCATCTGCACATCAAGCAAATTCCTGTTGCGGAGACTATGAGCCGTGTTCCCGAGACACCCCCTGTTGTTACCACGGCAAGAGTTATCAAGCGAGCAATCGGCCGGTTCGTTTATCATGTTTGTATCGTGACCAGCGTGCAATCCAGACTGTTCATTGGTGTCGTCAATTCAGGTACTCAGTAAGACGCGCTATCACAGTACGTCAAAAGAACGCTTCCGTTTTGAGGTTTGAAGACATTTTGAACGTATACAAAAGTGTTAAGTTTGTCAGCTGTATTTGGCACGTCTTTTCGCGCTGTATTTTTTTTCTTTTAATCACAGTGAATAATCGCAATCTTTCTCGATTAAGAAGAGGGTTTGTGGTCTTTGTGAATAATATAAGCGAGTATTTTGTGGCTTGTAATGAAGACCAACAGTCAGATTTGTCATTTTGCTGCGCATTTTTTGTGATACTCAGCCTTAGCTGGTGTATCAAGCTTTCTTTTCGGGGAGAAATGAATTATTGAAGCTTCAGATAATTACAGTCGAGTGGCAATGTAAAAATCATTGCACATAAAACAGACCTTATGTAGTCGCTAAAATATAAACATAAAGTTAAAAAAAGCTCGTTAAGATTTGAAAATGTGTTTTGAAAATCCGAAATATTTGGGTATTTTTAAGTCATGACTCCTATTGGAAGATAGTGCTTAGCAGCCAAGACCTTACACTTGACCTTCAGTGAGGTGGCTGTGACGTAGAGATAATAATGACGAAGAATGGAAAACTATTGAGTCATTTTTCTGTTCTCTACCTAACAAAGAAGAGGGAAGTGTAGAGGAGTTCTTATAGGTCGGCGTATTATCACGTATGATTTGTGAATATTTTTTTGATGAAAAGAGTTGCTTCTCACTTGTAAATAAAACTGCATCATTCGTATACGCCTGATAGTACGTCCGTATGGCCCCTCGCACTATTACTGTAGCTAGTCTTGTTGTAGGGACAATGGCGGCTGCTGGGAGGTAAAGAAAGTTCAAGACGGCGTCGATTGTACGTTGCTAGCGAACGGTGAAAGAATATAAAATAAGAACATGGAACAATTTTTGTATATTCTCATAAAGAAATCGTGGTGGTTAGAAATGACAATTTCGTATAAAATTGAAAGTTAGATATGAAGATTGTACATTAATAAGTTAGTTTCAGGAAAATAATTGCACTCACTGATAAAAAGTTTCTGCTTTCAAAGTTTGGAAGAAGGCAGGTTTGGGTTACGCTTTATAGGCTGTGTGCGTCATCTGAACAACCTTCATACACAACACAACGAGAGCTGGCAAAGACGGACATGAGTGAACTTTTGTAATCTGACGACTCGAAAACACGAATATTTTAGTCGCATTGCACTTCTTACCCTGTTGACTCTAATGTAGACTTGCTAATTGAGGTACTTTTTTCCATTTTTAAGTCTTTTATCAACGAAGCACAAACAAGAATAAAAGCGTTTGAAACTATTGCTATTTTCCCTTTCTTGGCTAGTCAGTTAAACCGTAGAAAGACTTGCCTGCGTAGCAAGCGCAAAGGGGAATGGGTAGGAGGGAGGAAAGAAAAATGGAAGAGGGGGGACTGGGGAGGAGGGAAGGGAAGGGAATTTGTCAAGCAAGAAAATGATCAGTTTTGTTTCAAGGTTATTGTCGCTTACAGGAAACGTATGAAAGGTAATACTCGGGAAAAGTAATGATACTGTATTTCGTTCAGGTTTTTTATTTTCTCTAAAGTTTATTAGTTACCATCTGTGAACTGTCATATTTGACCATGTTTTGAACTCTTTGTTAAAGCCTTTTTTATACCTTACCGTAAGTACCGCCTATTTCCCCACCTCTCCCACCTGCCTGGCGTGACACTAGAAACATATCACACATGCGTTGGCTTAACGCTGACATTCCACTCTTATTGTGTTGCAGAATTTTATCTTCATGACGGTGGCAAATTTTGGACCACTAACGTGTTCAATTATCACAACTACACGAAAGTTTTTCACAATACTGGCCTCGGTGTTACTGTTTGGTAACGCCCTAGTAGCCAGGCAATGGATTGGAGTGGTGTCTGTGTTCGTCGGCCTTGGACTCGACAGCATTTATGGCAAGTCCAAGAAGAAATGAATTACAAAGAGACTGATATTATATTAAGCTAGACATGACTGAAGAATAAAGTTGTGGCTTGCGACATAATAGAAGATACAAAAATACATACAAATAAATAATATGATCCCATTAATTGTGTTACTTCGATAATCGAATACTGCACCCACCTTGAAGATGGAAGAATCGGGAAAACTTTCCACTTCTTTGCGCCGCTGGCACTTTCGTTCACGGCCAAACCTCCGTTGGATCCACTACGACTCGAAGCTGACAGCCAAAGCTGCGCTCCTTGAGGATGAATCGAAGCGTTCGCCTTCCGAAACTACTTGGTCGCTGAAAGAAGGACAAACAGACAAGGGGCTCATCAAACTGGGAAAGAGACTCATACTTTATTGCAAAGCAAATCTACTGTTCTTGATCAATTTAACGATTGTTGGAGGGTCCACGTGTTTTACTTGCCCTGTGTATTCGCGTTTACCTAAATTTTAAGTTTCGCTTGATTTCTTTGTCAAACAGATTCTTGTTTAATAATACTTATTTATTTGTAAGATATATGAACACGTTCTGAGGAAGACGAAAGCAGCTATTTATCTGATGAAATATCTTGCTATGCATGAGCGAAAAATAAAGACAGTATCATAGCAGGTTTGTGTTACGATTTTTATGCAAGTACTGTGCAGAAAAATGCAAATAAAAGAGATAAAGACTACTTTACGTACCTCCTCATCTTCCGCGATACACTCTAGAAGATTGGATGATCCCCATATCTGCGGACTGCAGACTCGTTTCCTTTTCCATGTAGAGAAAGTTGGAGAAACCATTGAGAACTTTTTAAGGGGGAACTTCCCCTTTCATTTTTTTGTGATAGGGGATTGTAGAGGAGATTTTTTGAAAAATCCTTTTCCCTCCCAGTTGTATCCAAAAATTCTCAAACTATGTGTACAGTACAGTCAAGACCCACGAGTGAAAACATGCATTTTCCTTAATCATATCCTAAACAAGTTCTTACATATTTTAAATTGTAATTAGCACAGATTTAGGCTATTAGTTCTTATTTTCTGAAGAAATAATTACATTGTTGCTAGGAGAATTTTAGTGGTATTCAGCCTTTTCTAATTTTCCTTACATGATAAGGTGTCTCAAAGAGAATCTAGAATCCAGAATGTCGACATATCTTATTTCCCTTAAAGTAAATGTTTACCATCGATTTTAGAAAATAAGAACTTGTTCCAAACTTTAGGTAAAAGAGGTTCTTATATAAAGGGGGCCTAACAGGTTCTTAAATTAAAATGACTAGGTTCTTACTCGCGAGTTTTTACTGTACTGGGTCCCTATTGTTCAAAATTTGCAATTGGCTTTGTATGACTTTTAGACCGTAATTCAGTGTCTAGGATTTTGTATTTCCAAAGTGCAGTGCAAGGCTGTTATATCAAAGTCACAGTCTTTTTTATTGTTTTTTCTTATTACGAAATAAGGGCTATATACCAATTTGAAACAAAAACTCGACCGTTCCACCTAAATAAGGGTTATATACCAATTTGAAAGAAAAACTTGACCGTTCCACTGTTCGGGGATAACCCTGCGTCCTCCCCCCGAAAATGATGGGCAGAGCGCAGCTCGTTAACCAACAGCGGTTGGATATTGAGCCTATGATGCAAGCGTTCTTGGAGGGAGCCTAGAACTAGTCGCGTATTCTTCATTAGGCTGGGACCTTGTATTGGTCAACTTGCGCATCTTGGATGACGTTGGAGAGTTGATGTTAGAAACGATTATTATTGCGCTCGCTATGACTTTGTCATTTCTGTACAGAAGATGAAAACAGCCTTAAATTTTGCGGCAAGTAACTAGAGAATAATTATACAGCTACACCTCAAAGATTTTTTATGTGCCTTACTTAGGTCGCTTTCCATTTGTCCGGTTTGGACGGTCCGACCAGTCAGATCTTAAATGGAACGCACGAGTTCTGAGAACTGGTTCTGGGCAGAATGGTCCTGCTCATGGATCCGAGCCGCTCAGTTCTCACGCTCCGGTCGGCCAAAGCGCGAGAATTCGGAGATTTGTGGCGACTATAAAAAAAAACCGCACGCGCCTTCGACCTTTCCATTAACTGGCCAAAACCAGTTCATTTTGGCCGGCTAGAACAGAGAAATGGAAAGCGACTTTAGTTATTATGCAGATTGTTACCGGGTTCTTGTGAAATGTGGTGTTAAAAATGTTGTGGTCATTTCACTGCAGTCTCGCATTCTTATGGCTTGTTCACAGTAGTGGCACAACAACTTGTGCGCAAGCACCTCATCCAATGTATCCAATGTACTGTACTTCCATTTTGTTGATATTTAAATGTAACTTATGTCAATATTTGTGAATGCGTTGCTGGTGTGAATAGCAGTTGTCAGATGGCAGTTTTGCCCCTGCTGTCAAACGACAGTCTCCACATACAAGTTTACTCGCTGCGAATCCGGAAAACGAAGAAGAGTCTCCTACACTCCCCTTCAACTTCATCAAGAATGTGGCTGTGCTCAAGTCGAGATCACCGAGTTCAACAGAGGTTATGGTTGCCACTCAAACCAGATGAAACTGCCAACTTGCGCACGCGCTGTTACGTCATAATAGATAGAAAACTTTTTCAAATGAAAATAGTACTCTCTGTACGTCGCCGAAACAAGCGGCTAAACCTTGTTAAGTACTGCTGAAACGTCGGCAGGAGCAAGAGTAGAAGCGATCAAATTACCAGTCATAACGCGAATATAAGAATTAGATTAATACAAAGGAAGGAAGAGATCAGCCTGGGTCTACGGTCAACAGACAAGCGACCACATAGTCTGGAATCTGCGGTTGAGATCCAAACGACGTACGGACTTCTGTGTTTAAGGTTCCGCACAATATCAGAAATCCTCTTGGAGTGCTGCTCATGGACGGGATGGAGAAACAGACAGGGAGATACCAAAAGCTTGAAAAATTCAAACCTTATTTGGAGTTGATAAAGATTAACGTACAAATCGGAAATTGTGATCGTATCATGGAAATCAGCAAGCGCTTACAACACAAGGATCTGCGGAAGAGGGCATTAGAATTTATAGACAGCCATCTTTGCGAGTGCATGGAACACAATGATAAAGTCTCGTTGATCGGGTCACTGATATACAGTAAAAAAGATTTGGAGAGCCTCTTATTTCTTCTTCAAACAACGGGTTTGAAAAACGTATGTAGTAAGAAAGGATTGCTGGCTTCGCTGCTTGCTCTATTTCATAAAGACGCTGACATTTTCAAATCGTATTTTGCAGAACACATATTTAACTCTTTTGAAAACAGCAGTCATGTTAAAACAACTCAAGAAAGCTCAAGGTTTGAAAATCGTCCCAAACCTTTCTCTGAGAGGAAACATAATCAACGAGTAGGTATAAGCTCAAGTGAAAAACACGCTGCATGGGAAAAAAACGTCTGCGACACTCAAACTGTAAACCTAGACAGGTTTATATCACAATGTACATTAAAAGAGGATGTTGCAATGCAAAATCAATCGTTACTAACGGGAAATCAGTTCAAACCGCGTAACGGGGATTGTAATTTGATAGAAACACGCTTGAGTAAGTTCAGCGCAAACGATGCAACACTGAATACAAAGAATATTAAAAAGAACGACAGCAGTATTTCTTACAAAAAATTAAATAAACTTAATCACACTCGAGACACAAAACGGAAACCCAAGGAAGGCGTGGTCAATGTTAAGAGCGATGCTACTTTCCCCCAGTGCAGTAACTGTGATAAGAAGACTCCAGATTGCGGGTATACAGTTCAGACGAAGTATAAAGCAGCCGACCACTGTCTTGCAAGCCCAACACGAGTGTGCAAACTCTGGAATTCTGAGCCACGAGCGATGATCGTGGTTGTTGGGGGAATTGTTAGCACGGAAAATCTCAATCCCTCGTGTTCAGTCCAATTATACGATCCTACAACGAACTCGTGGCAGTCCCTGCCGCCAATGCGCCTTCCTCGCGTGAACCACGCGGTAACCGCGTTTAACGGCCAGGTTTACGTAGCAGGCGGTAACAAAGGCGACTTTACACAAACCAACACGGTAGAAAAGTACGACTTCTCATCCTGTGCTTGGTCTGGTGTATTTCCTATGACCGAGGTCAGAGAAGAACTAAGCTTAGTTCAGGTTGGAAACAACTTTTACGCAATCGGAGGGTACAACGGCAAGCGAGATCTCGCTTCCGTGGAGTACTACAATGTTCAAGACGACATCTGGAGATTCTCAACACCTTTACACTCATGTCGCGCCGGCGCGAGTGTTGTTGTAGATGGGCAGTATATCTACGTCATTGGGGGATCCTGCAACCAGCATCATATGACGTCACTAGACGTCTACGACACTGCCACGCATACGTGGTACACATGTCTCCAAAGCATGAGAGAAGCTCGTTCTTATGCTTGTGCTGCAATTGTAGAGAAAAGCATTTACGTTATGGGTGGCTTCAATAGATCTGGATATTTAAATACATGCGAAGTGTTCGATTTGAATGAGTTGGATTGGTGCTGGTTTCCATCTATGCTCAGGAGACGAATGAATGCTGGAGTAGCAACAATAGACGACAAGATTTACATATTTGGTGGAGAATCCGACACTTCGTTTCTCAGCAGTGTTGAGTGCTACGATCTCAAGAGAAGGAAATGGGAAATTGTAACAGAGCTTCCGACTACTCTCACTGGAAGTCGTGCTACCTCTGTGGTCTTAAAACTAACCGACTGAAATACACACAAAGAAATGTATGACTGGTAAACGATCATATTGTTTACCACACTAAAGATTAAAATCAAAACACATTAGTATCAAAGAATGTTTACGGTTGAAGTAGAAAGAAATACATATTTCATATAAATACACTGTTTTAGTGCTGTGTTAAATCTTCGATGCCTTCGAAGTACAAAAGTTGGCGGTTTGGATTAAATTCACAATCGAGAACAAGATCCATAATTACTTTTACCGTGTTGCTAGTAAACTCGGCAGCATGCTTGCCCACCCGCAGTATACTTTTCTCCTTCGCTTCAGACCAAGTTTGCGGGCAGGATGCACTATGCTATCTTACCGGGTCTTGGGGGAGCGTCTTTTGGTGTCAAGACAAGGCCTGAACAAACGTTACAGGATTGGATGCGATTGTTTTAGAAACGGTGTGTCCATCCTCGGAGAACCAACATTGAACGCAATAAAAGCGGTTTTACTTGCTCTGGTGTATTTATGTGGTATGCGGACCTATTGACTAAAGGTGATTCGACAATTCGTTTAAGAATTCCATGCAATTTTGCAATTAGTTATCACACGTGAAACTGTTGCGTGCAATGTTGCAAAGTTGGGATTCTACTTTTGCAAAATTTATTGCAATGTTGCACGCAGCAATTACAAGGTTGGACACACGGTACAACCTCCTCAATGCGTCCAGTATTGCACCCAAGTTTGAAACTTGTGACCAGGCCTTTACTCATTCAACTGCATGGTGTTTCTATGCGCGCAAAACAAAACGTACACAAAATGACGGTCAAAAATTAACCATAAATACCTGTACCAAAAAGAAAAAGGCATATTTTGGTTATGCAAAATCTGCAAGGCAAAGAAATGTTTGTAACATAAACATTAGGGGATGGGCGCGGGTTACTACAGGCAAAAGCAAGTCTAAGGAAATTACGGATAAGAACGTTAAACGTACCAAGTTTCGAGACTTGTATAAAAACATGAAATAATCTGAAGGTTCTATTACCATATTCTTACACAGTACTTGTTCAATAGTTGTACTGTTTCGAGTTTTACAATTATAAACAACTATGTCTGTCTACTGATAGATTGAATCCGCAATCTCAAATCTGGACGAGCGTGACTTCGAAACTACTTTCGGGCTTAAAGAAGCTTTTTAAAACAAAAGCTCTTCGAATAGGGACCCCCTCCCCCTAAAATATTAAGTGTTTCTTTCTTAAAGGAAATATTAAAATAAAATAAGTTCAAGTCTTTAAAATGCCATATTTCCCACCGCATTTTACTAACAGCAAAACCACTGAACAATACCAGACCACTGTTGGAGAATCTTGATTTTATTTACATCGCTTCTTTCATGGTCCATTAATGTCTTCCATTTACTACTGCGACTTTTCAACGTGAATCCACAGCAACCATGCGTTGTTTGATCAGCAATTACAAATCACTTCATAGACTTTTTGCTACTAAGGACTGAAACGTTTTCAAAGTACACTGTACATGTAGATTACAATCTTGGATGAGTCACTTCGGTCACTTGTCAAATTGCGTGTGCTTTGCCGACCGGCGTCTCACAGCAGCCTGAGGATATAACACACTGTGAGACAACAGCAGTAAAAATATTTACTTAGTTAAAGCAATAACCCTGAGTTCTTAGCCAGTGATGACCTGTCTGTTTCCTTATGGACAGGACAAGCACAAATTAATTATTTCGATTTTAAAACATGTTTCCCTTGGTACAAAATATTGCAGAATGTATGAATAGTTTCCACTTTAGTTCTGTGTATCTGCAGTTAGTATTCCAGGCTTTGTTAGCTATATTTGGACCCTTAGGTTGTTAGATGTAATGTTCTGCAGGTATTCCCCATCCCCACTGACTGTCACTCAGTTGTCAACCAATTCTAGCAACCCCCACCCCACTCCCGCCTCTTTTCAGGTGCCAGCCCTCGCTTTCTGAAACCTCTGGATCCTCCCAAGGTGATCTTGTAGACAAAATGCTGAGTCAGTCATCTTGTTAGCCCCTCAACTATATCTAACCCTTCAGGAGAGCAGAAGTATCAAACCAAAAGCACTTACGTATCCTGGAAACTCGTAATCTATTCCCAGATCCTTTAGTTTCTTCCTCTTCTTTTTTTCTTTTTTGAGGATGTTCGAGACATGCTTTTCATGTTCCTCCCGAGTTCGATCCTATATTGTGGACAAGGAAAACATTCTCATTTTGGCATACTTCACTTGGCCGTAAAACAACTGAACCATATATGTTTTACTAACAATATCAGTCCTAAAACAGTACGCTTTTACTAGATTGAAGCAGAAGTTAAGACAGTAAAGGGGAGTGTTTTTTTTGACTGGTGAAAATAAAATTGATTGGAAAACAATGCTTCTGTGTCTGCTTTTACTTCTATCAAAAGCAACAACAAGACGTTAAAGATTGTTCTAGCAAAATATGACTGAGTGTGTAGTTTTACTTTTTTATGTCATTACCGGTGTGTTTCTAAAAGCATTTGTTGGATTAAGGTATTCACTCTGGGATAAGAGTTCTATATTCTTCAATATTATTTATTAAGTACGTGTCTGGGGTTCATTATTTTGCAATTTCTTACCATTTGTAATACACTCTTCAGAGACTGTTGGGGGTTAATTTGCTACTGCCCCCACCCCACCCGAACCCACGCTTCTACAAGCACATTTGCCTTCAGAAGGAAGCAATCTTTGCAGAACAGCTTGACACTGTGCCCATGTGAGACCGTGAGAGTCGGAAGGTCTGCTTTTCCAGATGGCAACCTCAGGGACTTAGTGTTTTGTTACTAAACAAGGTTATAAGAGCTAAATCCATACGATGTGATAGTTTTAATCATTATTCAGATAAAAGTTTCAGTTTCTATTTTAAGTAAGTAAAATAAGATAGCACAGAAAAACAAATTGATCTACCTTGTTTTGTTTCTTGATTTCGTTCTTGCCTCTTGGAATGTATCTGAACTTTCTGCCGGATCCCTTCCATAAACGAGGATGAATTTTCTCATTTGGAACAAATTTGCCTTCAAAACAAGAAACCAGCAAGTTTCAGTATCAAGGAGGTTTATAATGTGCACACTGTTGATATGCAAATGCCTTAATAATATGGCATGGTTCCAAAGTATGACCAGTGCCTGGCACAGTTATAGGGTTTTGTTGCAGGAAAGTTTGGTCAACAGTGGACTATTGAGCCAATTTATGAGGCACTGTGACCTAAGGTTGTTTTAATATAGCAGGGTATTGACTTGTCATTATAGAACAGTTATGTAACAGCCGTTTTTCCAATGCACAGTGATGTTCAAACAGTTTTTCCAAAATGTTAGTAAGGTGCCTGGTTTACTTCACACATGGTCATTGCCAGTTTGTGGATTATGTGGTGCAAGTTTTAAGTACTTCAGGATTCAAGGCATAGCAAAACTACTTTAAAACTCAAGTAATTATTGAAATTAATGTTTTGACAGGTTTTTGCACAGTTAAGGCTTTGATAACTTTCTTGCATCTATTAGCAAGACAAAATGATGAAACCATAAAATGTTTAAAAACATAAAAGCTTCATTAAATCATTGTCAAACTTTTCATATATTGCCTTTGAAATGTTTGACCAGCTTAGACTGGTTAAAGTTACTGAGTTAGCAGTAAACGCTTAGCTTGGTAATCACAGAATGACTCTCTTATGAGCAGTCTACACCCAGTACTAGAATCCTATTAACTTTTAAAATTGAAAGTGATAGGAATGGATTTTGATAAAAAATATAATCTTACCAATTCATTAATACTGGGTCTTCTCTGGAATGTTAGTGAAAACTTTTCCTTGGCAGTTTAAAGTAAAATGCGGGGACTATTTCCCATCAGTTGTTTTAGATGGAGCCCTAACATGACATGTTTATCTTACTACAATTTCCAATTTGACAACAAAATAGTACAAGTAAATACTTTATGGTAACCTTAACTATATTTCACAAATCTTAATTCAGTCCTTCTGGAATTTCATGGAAAAAATTGGGAAATTGTGTGGTACTTACAAAAAATTGTGCGGCATTGCGCAGCATTATGAGTCTACAGTTAAAATGGCTTTCTTCATCTGTTTTCGCTCCGTTTTGGCTGTCTTAGCTGCCATTTTGAAATTGTCTGTACTTGGTATATGCCGAGCACATTATGTCCTTTTTAAAAATATCTGCCCTTAGCCTGGGCACTAATTTATGGCATCCAATGCAATCGACATGGAACTCGAAAATACTGTGTTTTTAATCACTCCAGTGCAGTTTTCAGTGGTAAGAATCGTAATATTATTTATCCAATTCTCAAATACAGTATAAAATACTTCATATTTTGTCATGTACGTTTTTTTCTTAGAAACTACTGTTTTCGCGGGATTTCACAAAATTCTATTGATTGCACAGTCCTGTGCAATTTTTCGTCGATTCCAGAAGGCCTGTTAATTAGTCAATAATTGTTTAGCTTATTTTGATGCAAGTATGTTATGGCAAATAAAACAATCAATTTCAAATTTCAAAAAAGTTTTGACAGCAAAGCAACCATCAATACTCACATTTCAAAAGTCTACCAAACATCAAATAGTTGTTCATAGTTTCTGCAGCAATTTTTGCCACTTCATCACATGCAAACTCCACAAAAGCATATCCTTTTGATCTTGCAGTCTTGGGTAAGTCAAGAAAAAGGGAAACATGTCAATTACCTAAATTATTACAATCTATAAAGTATCAACCCTTCAGTTTAATAATAATAACTAGAAGTTTCAAACTGGAAGTGAAGTGCAGTGAGGAATGTTGCTTAAAACAGTGTTTGGCCTTAAATTAGTATTAGATCAGGACCCCTACATTAATCTTATACATGCAGTGGCCACAGTAATTATTGGAGGGAAGAGAACTTTTTCAAAGGTAATCGAATATAAACTTGTTGCACAAAAGAACCCTTATAAATGGAGAGCTACAATCCCAGCCAAAAGTTTCTGGACACCCTCAAAAGAAAGCCCTCCCTGGCTTCCCCTCTTTCAATGTTGCTACAATGATGTCGACTTTTCTTTAAATTTTTTTTTTCGAACCTGCAAAACAACACTGGGCAGAGGGAATGGGGGAAAAGGAAGCCACTGTCCAATATTTTTGTCTGAGATTGTCTGAATGAGATATGCCAAATATGTAGTGTCGTTTTTACGTCATGTGAATCCCGACACTCTTGCAGAGTCACGTCATGGAACCGGCCATTCAGCACGGATGCTGCAACATATTAAATAAAATTATTACGGCCGCAACAGCTGTGAAATTACATTGAAATCGGTGTAGTTTAAATCATGTGGACATGAACTTATAGTTTGACTTGTTTAATCTACCAAATGGCAAGAATCGGAGTTGCAAGAAGCGATTACGAATGGTGTAGCATTGTTGTTATAGAGGAAATAGAACTGATATATCCTCTATTAATTTCATTCTGGACGGTTCACCATTAAAAGATGTAACGTTTGAGGCCATCGTTTGCTTAAGTTCAGAAACCTTAACACTGTATTTTAGTGGTTTAGAAGGTGATGTGTTAAGGGCCCGGGGACATATTTCGTTGCTACGCAACCACGTTGCTACGCTGAGTTCTTTGTGCGGAAATTTTACTTCCGGTTTTGTTG
>JAOEJI010690701.1:0-14601 GCA_025448255.1 Umimayanthus chanpuru
GTTCAGCTCCGCACATCATCATTTCATTTAATATTTTCTGACAAGAATTCAACCATTAACCGCGCCATATGCGTGCAGTGATACTGCCACATTTATTACCAAACACAATCAATGCCATCTGACTAATAATGAAGGCTGGTGTTTGGAAATATCAGCCCAACAATTGCATATGCAAGACAACAGAAACATTCAAATTATTTATATGTAAAGATTTCCTTAGAACACCGAAATTAAGAGATTCATGATATTGTTTACTGATTTTTAGTGATTATGAATGTGTTTTTAACTATTGGAACGATAAGTTTTTGCTTTTAACTCTGTGGTGAACTTCTATTTTCAAAACAAATAGATGTAAATGAGCGTGTCAGCTTAAGGCTAGACGTAAGTGTTAATGCGAACTCTTTCTCCCGTGTTTGTTTAATTTATTGCTTATATTCTTGTTAAGGTTTTTTTACAAAGAAGTGAATAGCCTAGAATTATTAATTTGTTTTAAAAGACTGCAAAGTTAGACCGCCTGCTGATGACAAGTCAAACCACGAAAGCCATCAAATTGTCAGACACTTGAAAAGAGGCTAACGAAACAGCTTAGGTCAAGAGTAGCCCTAGGGAACGTTGTGGATTTTCCAATGCTATCAAGCTTGGAACGTTCTTATTTGCACTTGTTTACAATAGAAATGCAGGAAACTGCTTTAAAGCACAATTCGGAACCTCAGCAGATGGCTATTCACAGTGAACGTTCAAAAATTCGGTGTGGGAAGAGATTACTAGATCTTTGCATGCTGCGCTAGACTGGATAAGATTTGAGTGGCCTTGTTACACCGATAGCGTTCTGTGACAGTGTCAATTAAGTCCTTAGTTGACAGATGAAACAGTGACCTAACCGTGATATGGCGCTCTATATAGTTCTAAAAAAAAATTAACAGAAATATACGAGATATGCGTCCCGATATGCGCCAGATATTCGCTTATCATATCAGATGTCCTAATACGTAGACGCACTCATATCGTGCATACTAATTCGAAACAGGTGGATCGTGCTAAAAATAAAACGAAATTCAGTAGTATTTGTGGGAATTCTTAGGACAGCTATAATCTAGATAAATTTCGACATATCTTTTTCGCATAACAAGGAAATTACGCTTTGATGTATAAGTGAGACTATGAATCTTCCCCCACAGAAGGTAGTTGTTTAAACGAAACACAAGTGAAATCCCGATAAAACGATTGTGTTTGATTGTGACCTTTCGGTAAAAATTGGTTCTTCCTTTTGAGAAGCCGAATTCTATAGTTCGGATATTCTAGTTGGTGTTTATTCGCAATGTAGTAACCTCAAAATAATATAATGTTTAAACTGATCGGAGCATTTCCTGATCACCGCTCTAGAGCTAGAGTGACATATTCCATCAAAGGTAAATTAAGTACGATTTTTTCCGAAATCTGTAAAGATAAAACGACTCTTTGATTGTGTAGCAAGTTGTTTGCAAAAATTTAAGCAGAGGATTCTGGTGAGACTTCAGCAAGTTTCCCAAATGATTTCAGCAAGTATATTTTTTTACATTGTGTAGATATACAAATTATATTTGTTTTGATAAGAGGTATTAGAAAGTTGTGTATCCTCTTATATAATATAGGTGTGTTTGAAATATGTGTTTCTGCAGATTTCAAATGCAATGTTCAAATGGTAACCCGTTTATATTGTCTTTGCATTGCAAATCTTTCATGTGAAAATGTCGGGCGAAATGTTTTGTTTCTGTGCTCTGGCTAATAATATCTTGTAAAACCGAGCGGCATTTTAGCCGAAGTGTGTATTTTATTTGAGTGACAAGGAAATTACAGAGGCATCAGCCCCGCCTGAAATTGTGGTATGAAGTTCTCCGCCCGTGCTGTTGTTCCCATGTGACGTCTAGCGAGTTTAGAACTAAAATTGGATTCTTTCAAACCCACTTGTACTCTGCTAAACTCTTTCCGTTCATCAACTTCTCGTCTTCACTAACCTGTTGAAAACAACTCTCGGGTTATCTTTTCATTGCCGTTTAGTTTGCTGTCAAGTAGAAAGCGCGGTGAAGTGGTGTCAGTAAATAGTTCAAATAAACGCCAAGGTCGCGAGCGCACAGACAGTCGAAGTTTTTGGTCTATTTTGGTCATCTTAGCGCTCTGGCGACCATTCGAGAGGCCGCTTGCCGTCAAAGGTTTGAAACAAGTCACTTGCATTCCCGCGTTCAAATAGACAGGATGTTTATAATTGAGAAAAAAGGACAAATTTGAAAAGTGTTGCCTTTATCACGGTAGCACAATCGTCCAATAAGAGATAATTCTGTCAAATAACTGATTCAATAATTGTGGCGGTTCCGATCGCTGCTTGATGATTTCTAAGATGAAATTGGACAACGTGTGCTAGCAACGGGCGCGTTTTTACAGTGTGTGGTGTTGCCTGGCCATGCTTAGCACGACCTCAGAAACTGCAAAGAGTTCACCTTCTTCACATTGGACACAGAGCAAGGTACGTCTGTTTAAGATTTATGTGTTTGTTTTGAGAATCATGCTGACATCACGCACTGAAGTCTGATGCGACTCATTAACCAGCTATCGACATCAGTGTTATTATACAGCCGACTACAAAAACAAGCTACATCAACACACTCACTTTAAACACAAAAAATTCACCGCTGTTGGTTGGGTTTCATATGTAAACTTCATATGACGACTCGAACAATCAGTGGCCATTATTTAAGACTTAAGTTGTGTGTTTTCTTACTATCTGCTATGATAAGCAACAGTTTCAAGCTATTTCAAATATATAGTATCACCGCGGTAAGATCTAATTGTTTGATCCCTGTTGAAAGTATAAGCAAATAGAATTAAGTCCACTGTTTGTAAAGCTATTCATTTCTTGTAATTATTGTTTTTCATCAGTTCATACACCTTTTGACGCATCTAAAGCCTTTTAAAGTATAAAAACAACCTCGGCTTTTCTTTGAAGCCCGATTTTGGAACAAAAGGAAGTGTGTATAAATTATTTGGTCTGAAACAACCAAGTGTCGCTGTGCTTACAACTAAAATGGTTGTGCAGAATTACATTTCTGCACTATGTGTTTAGACAAATCGGAGAAAGCAAGAGCCTGTCGATAGCTTTTTTCTTGCATTCGCTTGTACTGGTTAGTAGGTTTTTGGCTTGCATTGTGGGCAAGGTAAGTGAGTGTTAGTGCAGTGCAGAAAAGCAAACAGTAAGGTGACAAACTTGTCACTAACTCATAAAGAGGCCCGTAAGTGGCAATTAACACTCGAGTGATGATCAGGTATCAATACGTAGGACGAGCAAGAGCTGTTGGCCCAAAGGCATAGCGTGATCCCCGGCCGCAATGCCGAACAGATTCATTGCAGGGATATGAGATCTCGCGCGGTTGGGAGATTGGGTGCGGTGGTCCACTGCACTCCACACAACAAATGCACAGACAACGGGTCTAGCGCAACGTGTCAAGTACACATTCAATTGAAGTACTGAAAGAAACTGTTTAAAATTCATTAAGAAGAAAGTAAAACTGACAAGAAGTATTTTACTGTGTGTTAGGCTGAAAGCACGATCTTCTGTTCCTTCACACAGATCGAATGTGCTTTTCAAGTGGCCTTTCACACATAGTATTGAACTCTTGTTCCGATCGATTTTAAGAGTTTAGTTCTTCAGCCAAAACATCCTTTCTCATTGTTTAGTGTCGGCATGATATGCAAATAGCAAAGAAGCCAAGCTGAGGGAAATTCATTCTTGTGTATTATTGGGCCGTTCAAAAGGTACGAAACGTCTCGCTCTCTGCTAATCGGCCTTCAAACAATCGAACTGAGTGAAAGATAGTAGGATAAATTGTGAGCAATTTGGTTTAGAGTTTTCGTGACTATTAGGTGTCAGGAAGCGAAACGAAGAAGCATTATCATAACATTACTGATTCAAGATTATTCCACCACTCAATCGATGCTAAGAAACCGCCTGGATGACCTGACAATGCGGTTTGAAGTTGCAAGGTAACGAACTGACCACTTGGTATAGTAACATTGTTTTGAAAATGTTTGTTTCTCAACTAAAGAACATTCAAATCAGCATGAGGTAGGACCATCGTTTGAGCGGGGGAGGAATACAAACTATCAATTTCTGTTTCCTGAATATAACAACGGCCGGCTCTGTTCAAACGAATTTAAATATTCACGCGAACAAAGCTTTTATCATTCATGAGTAGCTTGTAGGAGGTTATAGTAAACATTACAAGTCACTTTAGCTTAGAGAAAAACATCCCTGTTAACCTTCGAGTTCGTGTTAAACGTTACAGCAAACATACTGTTTGGTTGTTTATTGAAAAATTGATAGATAATCGCAGGTTTGCAAACACTACCATTATGTCGCTCAGTTGATCTCAAACAGTTTATCGAGTTTGCACAATATTGATCTGATCCTCAGCAAATATCCGGCTTGTGTCGCGAATTAATGATATCTACAGATTTTCTTGAAAGTTGAAGATTTTAAGTACTGCAAGCCTAAAAGCACTTGAAGTGGAACGCCAGGAACACAGCAAACGAAAAGTTGTCAAAGAAGTCTTTCTGGGGGAGTTTGAGCAAGTTTCGATAACTGTCGATCAAAAGTTGTAGAAAAAAGGTGATTATATGATTGAGAGCGCGCTGGGAATTTTTGGATAAAAACTTGGACTTTTTTGCCCAGTGAGTGCAAAAGTCATTAGGAGAACTTGGTGACATACTGTAATAAAATAAACCATTTTACTGAATAATTAATCAAATCTGTTGGCCTGTTAGCCGATTCAAACTGGCGTCACGTCAGGTAGAAGTAGAAAACCTCCTGCCTCTGTGTTTCTTGTTTTAATCTTGATGATTTATTCAACGCATTAGTTTGATTTGAAGATAGCGTGGAAAGACATTATCTGCGTGGCTCGCCCTGATGTAGCGAGCTATTAAGTTTCAAACCCAAGGTGCAAATTACTTCGCACCTTGACTTATTGTGTTTGGCTGAGTAGACACTGGAGCGCGACTGTATCGTGCTCACAAGTAAGCGCAAACTGGCCTTATTTAGGAGCGCAGAAACGTTCTCTGATCTTGTTATAATGGGCACACACTTCAAAGAGAACCGCCACCTAATCTTGTATAATTTACACCATAAAACGTTCGCTGTACGAGTCACGACTCAGGAAATATATTGTCACATTTCATTAGGCAAACCAATCGTGATATCGGTATACAAATTGTCTAGAGTGTGTGGTAATAATTGCGCATTTCGCAGTTTGTCGCTGATCTTTGTGGCCATTTAACATACAGAAGACACGGCACACTGAGGTATTTTTTCTGTAAACAAAGCGTTCACGAGTTGTTGTTCAGGAGCGCGATACCTCTCTTACTCGCTCACGCCCACTTCCCAGACAAACAAAGAGAATAAACTTACAAAGAACTCGGGTGCAAATAGTCTTTGAGCTCCGCCTTTCTGTTTATATTCCTCATATCATTGGGTGTTCGCGAGTATTATTATACGATTTTCTTTCGTAATCTGCCAATCAGAGACACGCTGAAGAGTAAACAAACGCCATGGCACATCGGGAGGCCTCAATTGATTTGCAAATAATTGGAAACTTTAATACGACAAAAAATAATTAAAATCTGTCTGACTTGCCACTCAAGTACTTGTCAATTCCCTGAGCATCGCTTGGAAAGTGATCGGCAAGACTCGGTCACACTCAAAGAAGTGCCGCCGCACGAAATTTAAACCGTCTACTCTTTAGTAAGAAGAAGTTTTCCCATCATTCCCTAAGGCGCTAATTGCTGAGGCCTTTTGACCATCAATGTTGTAGTGTAGTGTTTTGATCGTGTAAGCAATTTTTTTGTGTGTCAGTGCAAACTTTGACGCCACCGACTGCTAAGGCCCGGGGTTATAAAACATTTTACATTGAGCGTAAATTAAGGTTAATTATGACATCCCGGCTCGAGCTGTTGGGAAGCAGAGGTTCCAGTCAAATCGCAGCCCGGCCACCGCTAGCAAAGAGAAAGAGATCCGAGACTCGAGATCTGTCCCCGCCACTAACTCCCATATCTCCAACATCATCTCACTCGAAACAAGCAGGGGCTTCCTCATCCGCTTTTGAGTTAATAGAAGCTGAGGTATGGTTAAAAACGTGTAGGGCCGCCATTCAACCTACACAATCCAGTCAGTTGTTAGCTAGAGGCTTGTGCATGTGAACGTCAAGTGTCTTGGCAATCCACCGGTAAACGCTCTATTGTGTGGACAGCATTTCATAGCAGCTACCCAGATGTTCACTAGATGATGGTAAAGTGCCATTAGTCGCTGGCTTGGGAGTTTGTCCGTAGCGTCACCGCTTGTGAAGCTAAATGCTTGTGAGAGGCTAGTTCTATCAAGCGAATCACCCGAGTGTTCGCTTGCTATCTATATCACGCGTGCTATGTTTATTAGATAATAGCCTTATTAATACCTTATGTTTTTACTGCGTTCTAGGATCGCGGTCTTGGGCTCCATGGAGCGAATACAGCAGTGAGTCAAGTGACTTGTGTTGGGTCTTCGCCACCAGCAATTGCAACCAGTCAGAACGCACTTGTCTCCGGTGCACCAAGGCTCTCTCACACTCCACCAACACACGAGTTCAGTCGGCACAGCGACATGAGGGACATTCTTCCACCTCCAATGCAAACTCAGGCACATCCATATTTTCCGCCGCAATTCAACCCTACTGTACACTACCCACAGAATCAGCCACGGTTTGATTTCCAACAACCCCTAGAGCCGTATCAACATCAACAGCAACAGCAGTTCGGTCAACCGACAGGCTATCATCCAACGAGTCAAGGTTTGCCCGGAGTCAGTCACCCTCAAGCTGGGCTTCACAACCAGCCACGACATAGTCTTGGATTAAGACCGCGACCGGAAGATTTAGACCCTCTCCAGTCCGTGTCCATCAACCATTTCCATCCAGGGATTGATCATGGACCAAACAGGGACGATCCTTATTCAGTGAGGAGCAGACACGAAATTTTTGGCCAAATAAGACGAGATGTGACTGCGGGAGGCCTACAGTTTCCTAATGAGACGCAGGTATAGAGAAACAAACTCTGTTAACTACACAGTTGTATTAACTTCTTGTCATAACACCCGAGGAGCGTTTGCTCTTTTAATCACAACATAAAAACGCCTCCAACAGAACAGCATCCAAGACGTAAATACTTCGTCTCACTTTTATTCAACACAAACGCTATGTCTGTTACTTAGCCTTTCTTCCTGTTTCTTTGTCAAAAACCTGCTTACCAAATGCGAAGACCTCACGAGATCTTTACTCATGAAAAAAATTTTGTTCATTTTTATATACAAAAATACGTCAAATTGCTTTGAGTAGGCAGGAACTATATACTTCAGATATGTCAACCTCTTGTACTTATAGGATATATACATTTCATTTGGTTTACCTTTGTGGTTAGGAATAAGATAAACTCTTCTCTTCAGGAAACAGAATTTGACTAATTGAGGTTCACTGAGCTGGTGCAAGAATTGTTTCTGTAAATGGAAAAAGGTTTCTTTCTAACCTTATACAAAAGAAGAAAGAGTAGTATCAACGTGCATTGACTCATTGACACCTTCTTTTCTGTTGTATTTCCCTGTAAGAAATATTTGATGGCATTTCTTAGTGCTTAATGTCACTAATTCATGTTTCTTTCATGATCCTTTCAATTTTTTATCAAAGAGCAAACACCTACAAGATCTTACAATGTGAGAGTAAAGCTACTCATGTCGTGTTCAAAATGAAGTGATGTTTTTAAACTAATCCTCCTTAAACAATACTCTCTTCGAGTTTCTTAGTATTTACCTCGAGTAATATTTGAAACAAAGTCTTTACAGACAACCTCTCAACAAGTGCCATGGTTTTATGAATTGAAAAATGAGTCAATAGATCGCATATTCATTACAATGAAATTGCTGAATTGAAAGTTTAATTTCAAGAGAATACAATGCATAGATATAGCGCTCTAGCTTGGCCAACAATATAGAAGTGTCGAAGCATCATCGAGCAGAGTGACAATTTGTCTTTTAAAAATATCGTTTAATGTCGGTTAAGAAACAAAGACAACAACACCAATTATCGAGACTGGCCTTAGGCGAAGAAATAAAAGTGAGCTACGAATCGGGAGTATTACGAACGGTTCACGAGAACAAGTGATCATGAAATCTTCGCCAACCACCGATTCACACAGTTGGCCAACCACAAGCACAATTTGTAATGGCGCGATGAAATATCCACTTGACCCGCCAAGACATGGAGCGTTGCATCAACTTATCTGTCGAAGAGTCTTCGTGTGGTTTAGCTCTTTCATTCCAAATGCTAAAGCGCACTTCTTGACCGCTTAAGTCAAATAATGAGTTTAACGAAACAAACGTGTTGTCACCTTTCGTGTGAAAGTGGTTATCGTGTCTTTAAGTATAGTATCGTGTAAATTTTATTGTTTCGATATCCTCTTGAGAATATGTTGTCTCCTTTAGTTTGGCGCGAGACGTTCCGCCATGTTGCTGAATTTCTTGGACTATAATGGAAATTTTAAAAGCACATTACAGGTTGTCTGCAAACCACACTAGAGCAGGTTACTTTAGAAAATAGAAGCTGGTACAGTTTATCTTCATCCCACCCGCTAAACTGAATCCATTTAGAAAAGGGAAATATTAAGAATCGAAGAGCAGTCTCCTGTCGAGTTTGCTATTGAAGCTTACATGAAGGAACAAGCGTCTGAGCCGTGTTTAGTTCTTGTGAATGGCTTATAGGTCGCAGTGGGGCGTAATTTATAAGAGTACTTAAAAGAAAGAGTCCTCCTGAGTTGTTTTATTACGTCGTTTGTTTTAACTTGAAGTACAAATTTAAGTAAGTAAACTGTGCAATAATTTACGAGTGCCAAGATAAGACCGTTAGATTTCTAGCGATGGCCATGTGTGTATCGAATTCTCGCCATGACCTGAGTGACTCAAATAACCCATCTTTCCGACAGGTTTTGATTCAGGCACGGAAGAACAGAATTTGCCACGTAAAGGTTTTGAGGCCCGGCTTCATCAAATGTTAATAGTTGTTCTTTGTAGTAAGCTTTTGATATACATAACACTGCAAGATACTATACATAGCTAGTGTGCATAGGGCATCTTTTATCAGAGTCACAGTTTCTCGAATTGAAAGTAGAGATAAGCACTAGTTGAGTGATGTCTCCTTAATAATTTTGTAACAGCTTGTAGTTTCCCACAGTAAAGAAATTCGTCATTTCTTTCCGCAATGATAGTTTTGGAGTTCTCTGGCTAGATTCAAAGAAAGCTGCAAAAACATAATAAACTTTGTCGTGAACTCAGACCACACATAAGGAAATTTAATATTTTCTACCCAGGAGATTTTTGAACGAAACCTGACTTTCATGAATAGTAGGACAATTAACAGGGTTATTGGCGTCTTCTTCAAAGGAAAATTGTAATGTACAGATGATTTCTTACCTTATTTTATACCGCCAGCCGAGTAAAACTGTACAATGACGATCCTTGCTGACATTATCGATACCAGATCATTATAATAGAGAATCTTTCTGAACATACTTTGTCCTTCAAAATAACTCAGAAGCTTCCTTTGTATTTTTTCTTCAGCGGTTCTCCAGCAATTGTCGAAAAGGAAGATACAGAGAAACTTCTTAATAGAAATTTCCATATTATTATTAAGGTTCCTTTATACTGGAGCCAAGAGATATTGAGGATTTATAGGTTTTAAAAGTTGGATAATTTTTCTTCGGAAGAATAAGAATAATCTAGAGTCATTTAAATATACGTGTGCAAATGCATCTTCTTTTTCCCCTTTCTGTCGAAGAATTCAAATATGTTCTGTGCTCTTCAGCAAATAACAACTTTCCAGAGCTCCTTCCCTCGTTTTTTAATTATCCTAACACCTCTTTTTTGTTGGTTTGTACTTCCCATGACGTACAATTGCGGACAGTCGTGTTTCATTAGATGTTGTATTTTGTCTGATGTTTGTGCGGCTGATCTCTTCATGGTTGCCTAGTTCTTTGGTGTTGAATGAATAACATTATGAATAACATGTATATATTTATTTTCTTTTAAGAATCGCAACCATGCAAGTACTAACAGCAAACCGGGCGACCCTCATACCATCCACGCCATTAGCAGAGAAGGTAGGAAAAACCTTTAAAAGTCTTCAAGGCTCTAATTGAACTGAAACACACAAAAACCCCAGTTTTCTGAAGCGGAAAATATTCCGTGATACCATTCAACTGTTGTCAGAACATTTCCACCCCAGTACGTTTGAATGTCATCATAAAGGCTAGTGCGGTATCAATACATTTATTAGAGGCTTCTAGTGGTAAATTAATCAGGAAGAGAAGAAGTAATAGGTGATACCTTTTGAGTGAACTAAGACTAAGCCACTTGAACGATAGTATTATGTTTAGAATAGTAGGGTTTGGATTAGATAGTTTTTTACTAATTTACTAAGCTAAGTATTAGATCGTTGTTCAACCCACGCAAGGAAAATGCCGCCAACCGCAAAACCACCTCATATTTAATTTGACCGATGGCCATTTTCTGCCATTTGCACTTGTCGTGAGAGTACCATAAACTGGTGCCATCTTGTTGTTCATATTTACAACTAACAATGAAACACCAGTTACAAGAGTGGCACTGTCAGTCTACTCCCCTTCTAATTCGCCATCCCTTTCGCCTTTCAAGTGTCAAAAAGTCTTGCATGTTTCATAGAAGAAACGAGTATCTTTTTAGCAGCGACATCTATAATTTGCTTCATTCGTATGTCAGAATTGTTCGTTTCCTTAGCCCTTTTCAAACAAAAAATTCATGTTGCAGACATATTGCTGTGTAACTTTATCTTCAATATCGTTTTCCGTTGACTCGTTTTCTTGTTTTAAAATCAATCGCCCTTGTGAAAAATGAAGGTGTGCTTCTACGCACTTCTCTTTTACTCTAAATTTCAAACATCTTTCAGGGGTTTTTTTGTGCCGTGCTTAGATCAGTTAAAGATGGCCAAAATAAAGTTTGCGGAACTGAGGCACTTGTTTTGCTGTGATGTTTTGGAGAACTATTTAGAGTCTGATTCTCGCAGCGAGTCTTTCGTAGCAATTTTGTTATCACTAAGTACGATATTGTCAGTTCAAACTCTGCTCGATGTCGTTTTTGGTTTTTATAACAATGGGAAATTGTCCCAGTCGTACGTTGACAAACTGCGCAAAATATCTTTGAAAATCTTGCAAACCGATGGTTACGCTCGTTGTTTTTGCAAGTTATTTATTTGTTGCTGATGTGCTTAGAACGACCAGATAATTACTGGACCAACACTTCTGTAGGTACTAGACTTTTTAGCTTGAAGTCATTTCTTCCAAACTATGTGAACAATGAAATGACTTCGGTTTATTCTAACTCGAACTCTCATATAGTCAATGTGCGCGTCAGTGCGATAAATTTCTCGTTTAAAAGCCATTTTCGCCGAAGGGTGTGACTTTAATTCCACAATTAAAACTATTTATTTGTGTCAGCCTTCTCGCTGCTCTTGTTCTATCGTCGTTTCAACCCCTGAAGTGAAGTTTAATGAAGGACATTTTGGTAGAAAATTGTTTTCTTTCTTCCGCTAAACGTTATGCAAACAGTATTTAGAGGAAAGCACTATAAACAGCTCCATCGCCCTCCGGCCCGAGTTCGACTCGCTCGTCAGCACTCTCGAGTTATTTTCGTTTATTTTCACGAACAAATTTGTTAGTTTATACTTGCGATCCCGCTGCGAAAGTATCAAAATTGCACAGAAGGGTGCTGCGATATAGCGATATATTTCTTGTGTAATGAGGTTCTTTTTGTAGAACTACAAGTTTAATACAAATTGTGAAATGACACACAGTGTGCTAGTCGTCCTTCACTAAACTCAAACGCAAAGAATTACCAACTTTCAAGCTGAATGCGTAGACACCGATAACAAAGACGAGATGTGTTTACGTAATTTTCGGAAGGAGTTAGTTTGAATTCTGCAATGTTCCAGTTCTTTTCACTATACTCAACAAGACTGAGTAGAACATCCATGGTTTTGTGTCTATACGCCTACTGTTAAGACTTTGTTAGCAGTAGTTTGATCCTCTTTTCTAAAACCACAAAGTTTAAAGCTCTCGAGTGTCTACTTTAGCTAACGCTGTAAATCTTAATTAAAAGCTTTTAAGAGGAGTAACGGCTAAGAAAGTGGATATTCTGTCTTTTTACTGCTTTGTTAAGACACAAACGAGAATAAACTGAAATTAAGATAAGATCTCAAATACGATTTGTTGAAACAAGAAAATTGTAGTCGCTTTGGGGAATTGTTCCGATAAAAGTTCAATAGTAAAGTTATCGACACCGATTTCTTGAGGCATCTCCGTACTGCTTCTCACGACACAGCAAACTGCTTAACTATATTATGTTGCTGTTGACCGATATTTTTAAAAACCCAGAATAGACTTAGCTTTTTAGCTAGTTCGGTTGACGAGCGACCATTCATTTTATTTGACATGAAGAGTACAAATTATTGGTATTAGTTATTTCTCATAATTGAAAACTCGAGATCTGCGTACGAAATGATTTCATAGTTTCAAAATATAGTTGGCACGAATTACAAAAACCTTTCAAGAACTTATGCGCATCATAAAGACTAAAGTATTGATTGTTGTCAGAAAGTCAAAACGTTAATTCAGTTTATTATGTTTCTTTCACAGAGATGTAAAGCATAAAGGCAAAAACCAGACAACTAATGTACTACTGACGAAAAAAAAAACTCATAAACTTAATCTCATTTTCAAATCCAGCATCAAAGCGTCAAATACATCATTTTTGTTCGCAAAACGCCAAGAAGTAGAAAATCCAAACAATTGCCTGATGTTTTGAAAGTATTTTGTTATATCTTGTACGCTACAGTAAAGACATCTAAGCTCTGGTGTAACATAATAAACTTCCCTGGGTGAAACTACTCGATTTGTCCAAACTATCTGACATTCGTTTGAGTAGGTTTAGTAACAGTAACGTAATGTTTTAGAGTGGAAGCGCCAACAAAAATGGTTTGTGTGTGATGGAAGTTCAGTTTTTGGGGTTTTTTTTCTCCGCTTTAGCTAAACCCAAGCGAAGTAGTGAGCAAGAGAACAAGGACTCTAACGATGGTGAGGGACCAGTCCACCCGTCCGACGTGTTTTGCTGTGTTCCTGGTCGTCTTTCACTTCTTAGCTCAACGTCAAAATACAAAGTTACTGTCGGAGAAATCCGTAGACGACTTTCGCATCCTGAATGTTTAAACGCATCTTTACTGGGAGGCGTTTTGAGAAGGTAAACTTTGTGTACAACATTTGTTCGACCCCTTATTAATTATAAAAATCTTATTCAGTGTTTGTTCTTGTCGGCTGATTTCCAAAAGTAAAATTTAGTGTTTTTGCGAAAAACAAAAGTTATGAACCAAGATTAAGATTTACAACTCTAATAAAAATTGTTTTCTTATCTTCATTTAGCTCAAGCAATTCCTAACTTGTCAATATATATTTTTTGGAATTCCCAGACAATCACGACACCCTTGCAGAACTTTTCAACTCAGTGTTCCTCATCTATTGAAACATGTTCCAAGCAAGCAGTACATGTAAATTGGGTTGCTACGCGGTGTTGAAGTTAAAGTGTCCAAACCACTTAGTACTATATATATATATATAAATTAACAAAAAGCAAAATTTAGGTCAGAACGCGGTTTTAAAAATTAATGATGACTGTTTTTGAGTTTTTCTTTTATGTGCGTGGGTTTAAACTTCATATGAAGATTTGCAGTAAGTATGTATATGTGCGCAAATATTATTTCTTAAAAGAGATATGGACATAAATACACTACAGATTATGTTATCCAGCAAAGTCGATCCACTATAGTCTGAGCGTCATTTTACGGAAACTTGTTTAAAGTTTAGTTAGTTGTACATGGTTTAGAATATATTTTTATCTTTGTAGAGTCATAATAGGCTTAATCCATCATTTACTTGATGTCTTGACAAAGAAGTTTAACCCTCCGAGATCAGTACTGAGCGTGTGTGGAGAAATCACTTGGCTGGAAGAACGCAGTTGAGTTCGTAACAAAAGCACCCTTCTAAGAAGTGTTTGACGTTCATAATTTCTCAAAACTCGAAAGTTGAAGTTTTTAATGTTTGAAAACTGATGTTGAAGAGCTAGGGTAAAGATGAACTGTTGCAGCCCCGTCCGGTTCTAGGTTTGCTGCAACTGTCGAAATGTTTCGTGGATCTGCATCAAGAGTAAACTGTAACGCTATTCTTTAGGGCCAAGTCAAAAAATGGAGGGAAGTGCTTACGAGACAAACTCGAGAAGATTGGACTAACACTCCCCGCGGGCAGGAGAAAAGCAGCGCAAGTCACTCTACTAACATCTCTCGTCGAAGGTGAGAGGACACAGTTCGAATAAAAGATCGCATTCTCCCCTCTCACATTACCCCCTCTACCCTGCTCTCCCTCTCTCTCTCTCTCTCTCTCTCTCTCTCTCTCTCTCTCTCTCTCTCTCTCTCTCGCTCTCTC
>JAOEJI010691812.1:0-11654 GCA_025448255.1 Umimayanthus chanpuru
GGGGGGGGGGGGGGGGGGGGGCGTGGAAGAGGCCCTGTTACGTTGCTTTCCATTCGTCAGGTTTGGTCGGTCGAAAAGACCTGGTTCTGGTCAGTTTAATGGTTTGAAAGATCAAAGGCGCGCGTGTACATTTTTGTACTCGCGCGTTCATATTTAAGAACTGACTAGTCGGACCGGCCAGACCGGACAAGTGGAAAGCAGTCTTTAGTTAATACCACAATATCACAACAATTTAACATTGAATAAGCTCATAGCTTATTCCAATCAACTCGCCGGAGTGACGACTTATTTCAAATATAACAAGATTCGTATTCAAAGGGCGTAACCCGATGGCTCTCTCAACTAGAACATTTTTGTTCTGATGACAATGGTAATAGATAATAAAGGATAGATATAAAAGTGATGCTTAACTGAGAAGGGGGAGGGGTACTTGGGGCCAATCTTAATAGAGACGTGGGCTTCCTGGGGACGGACCAGAGGGGGGAGGGGTAGGAGATTTTTGGCTTGCAATATTGATTTTTTTCCCTGTCCATCTGGTTTGCAAAAAATATTTTTTTGACACCATTTGGCATTTCTTTGCATTTACACCGTGAAGGAAGCCTGTTTGCCTTGCACAAATTTTTCGCCACCCCCCATTATTTTTCTAAAGTTCCGTCTCTAAGTAACAACTAAACCGTTTGATACAGATTATAACAAATTTGAAAAAGTTCGATTTTTAATGAAAATGATTCTGAACAATAAAAAAAACTGGATGATCGATCGCGGGACGAGAATCCAATTTGTTTCCACGATTAATGATTATTGACGGAATTGGACGACACAAAGTTCTATTACTTCCCTGCTAACAGAGGTCTCTCAGGCGGCGAGAAAATGAGAGAGTGGAGAGAGACCTCTGCCGGTCCCCGGCAAGAATCTTATCGAGCATGCGCCGGCGTCTCATGGCAACGAATGACATTTTAGTCTTGTGAAATGTGACCTCGGCAAACCGGTTTTCGCTAGGGCTCGCAATGATTCCAGCAGTCAATAAATCTGGACATGCGCAATAGGTGCGTTACCAGGGTTACGAAAAACCGGTATTTCAAAACCGGTTTGGTTTCATCCAAAATTGCAGATGACGGTACATCAAAGAACTTGCCGGGGGCCGGCAGAGGTCACTCTCCTCTCTCTCATTTTCTCGCCGCCTGAGAGACCTCTGTTAGCAGGGAATTCTATTACAAACTTATAAATTTAAAATTTACGGTTCATCGTTTCCGAAAAATGAAAGATAGAAGTGTTTAAAGAACTGCTGCTGTGATGTGGAAGTAAACTCGATTTTGTGTTGGCCAGAGTTTCTCAGAGGTAGGTTGCTGCTATTTATAGAAACTAATTTCTTGTTGCTGATTGGTCAGTAAGCCAAAAAAAACCCTCGGGTTGTGATTGGTTTATTCACTTGTCCGATAAACGGTGTTCGAAAACATTTAGTATGGGACACTGAAAAATAATTTTGCTGTCAGATTAAGGAAAAAAGAGTGTTGAATGAACCAATCAGCTTTAAGGAAATTCTAATATTTTTAATATACAGCGGAATATAGACAAACGTACCTGAAGGAGGGTGAATCCATACCGTTGATTCCTCCCATTATCATGACCATCTCGTGGGATAACTTCATGTCAGGCTCAAATCCCATGTTGCCTCCAGGCGAAGACTCAAACATGAACCCGAAATCTGATAAAAGAGAACACATAGCTGTGAACTCCGGAATCCAAGAAAAGCATCTTTGTTTAAGTGCAAGACTAAACGTTTCATGAACAGTTACTTACCTTTTTGAGTAAGAAAATGGCACTATTTTTAATATTTTGATATTTTAAATAACTGTTTGTACATCTTTTCAGTTTTCGTCAGATTTGTTAATTTGTAAATATTATGTAAGTGTTCCTTGAGGTTTTCAATTTCAATCTTTGATTGTAAATTGCAAGTCAAGTTTTAATAAAGTTTTTATTATTACTCCTATGAAACTGGAACAAGTACCGTACAAACTCGCAATTTATTGAGTGACTTTAGTCAAGCGTCATTGCCTTTTATTCTTGATTGTCCCCCGCATGTCGTAACTTTTCGCCCATTATATAACTCACCCCGATGAATTACGTTCTCACTGTGGTTGCAATGGTTTCGTAATTAGTTAAAGGTGACCCTCTATCATCATCATCACTATTACAATAATTATTTAAACACGGTAATCTCATCAGGATTTACACTCAATAATATAGTAGTATTTACATTTATAAATTTAGAGAGAAAGACCAAGAAAGTTCATACCTATATGTATGATATTGTTCTCTCAGTGTGATAGCACTGCCCGGTATGATGATACTTACCTATATGTATGATATTGCCCTCTCTGTTGAGCATCAGATTACCGTTATGACGGTCCTTGATCTGTAACAAGAAACTGACCACCGAGTAGGCTGCCATGCTCTTGATGAAGTTCGATCGAGCCTGAGAAGTAAAAGAGAAACATACAAACTATTGCTGGGGCGTAAAGGGGAAATAGGGCAATTTTCTTTCATTCGTTTGTTTATTCATTCATTCATTCATTCATCCGTCCATCCATTCATTCATTCATTCATTGTCTCTCTACCTGTCTGTCTGTCTGTCTGTCCTGCTGTCTGTCAGTCTGTCTGTCTATCTCAACTTTAACAAACTGTCAACTTTCGAATTATGAAAGTTATTTACACCATACACCATACACTTCTACTCTTTAACACAAAAGGAACGCCTCCTTATAGGTTTTCGACAACTAGGTAAAAGTTAGAACAACACAAATGATATCTACTCTTCAAGACAAACAAAATGAATGGATATTTCAGTTGTTGGTTTTCATCAACTGGTTCAAAAGTTATAACGAATAACACCAATCATTTTTACTTTTCAAGAGAAGCAAAGTGAATGGTCATTTTTACTGGTTCAAATGTTAGTACAATCGTGGTTTGTGAGACTGCACCTTAGTAGGGAAAGACTCAATACTTCCTGCGTTTGTCTTATTAAATAGGTAAGGATTGCTGACCTGCTGGAATGCTGGCGTGCTTTCATCTCCATAGGTTTTCTGGTAATACTCGTACAAGTCCACTTCGGTTTGACGACCAAGCTGGTCACGTGACTTCGAATCCGGAACACACTCGATCACTCCACACTGGAGAATAAAAGTTGAAGGAGGTTTTAAATCACTGCATCGGTAAAGTCGGAAAATCAACACACGGGGGTATTAAACCAAGTAATTACCAACTCGAAAGCGAGGGTGGAGTATTAAGACAGAGTCAAACAAGAACAACCATCGATAACAGTTGATGACAGTTCAAATCTCACTATCGTTTGACCTTATCTAATTGGTTCTCGAGCGCTCTGATTAACTCCAAAAATGTTCAAGTGTATTTCAAAGAGGGTTGGCAAAAATTTCACATGTCTCTTGAGCACAAATTAAAATTTGCTTTATTCATAATTCAATACACATTCTATCTATATTGTATGTAAGGGAGACAAACGATAGAAAAGTTAATTATTTACTCAAAAAAGCATTGATATTTACACGCGAGCTAGTTATAAAAGTTTCTTAAAACGTCCTGTTCTCCACTGTAGGATTTTAAAATGTTTTTTCCTTCTTAAGGAGTATGTGGCGTCGAGTTCTGCAGGCAGTAGCCTATTTGAACGTTTCTCTTTCTTTTTCACAGTGGATTCGAAAGTTCTTTCGAATATGTTCTCATGAACGTTTAACCGTGCGCATGGCAATTGAATGAAAATTCTATAACGTTTAGCCACAGCCCTTAACCATTTTCTGCTGACACTGACATTTACCATACATCTGTAACAAGCTGGCATGCCGTCGATTTTTTGTCACGTTTTGCTGATGTACTGAGACAAATGAGAAAGCTACCAGAATGACTTACGATCCTCTACTTATTCTTGTACAAAAGATTTTAAAATCCAAAAATCTAAGCAAAGATTACTGCTCAGTTTTAGTGCTCTCTGTTGGGGTGATTATCTTATTTTGGAAACCAAAAATTCAAAACACAGAACTTGTATCAAAAAAACTGAAACGGCGTTAAGTTAAGAAACGCAAGAAGCAGTTTTTACTCTGTACATGTACACGATACAATACGATTAAACGCGATACAATGCAATTCAGTACATTTCAGTACAGTACAATGCAGTACAGTGCAGCACAGCACAGTACAGAATAGCGCAGAGCAGAGTATAGCAGTACAGTACAATGTAATACAATACAGTACAATACATACCTCTTATTAGCCGAGTGCGAGGTCTGTACGGCAAGTTATGGACCGAGTTTTCTCCTTCCTTTTATGGCCCAAGCGCGAAAGCGTGCGGGCCATGAAAACTAGGAAGGAAAAAACGAGGATCCATAACTTGCCGTACGGACCGAGCAAACGAGGCTAATAAGATGTTTATTATATGGCTTTGTTGATTGTTCCGGTTTTGAAAAGGTGATCCAGAGCTACAGGTCCGTACGGCTACTTACGGACCTGGAACTGACCAATCACAGCACGCGAAATCAGTCAGCCATATAATAACACACAGTACAATGTAATGCAATGCAATGCAATACAATACAATACAGAGCAGTGCAGTACAGTATAGTGTAAGGCAATGCAGTATGACAATGTCTGTACATACCCCGGGGGCAGTGGCCACGACCCGATATGGCTTGAGGTATAGGTCCAGACCAACTTGCTCGAATATGTTCTTAAACAGCGAGATGACTTGCAGTGCCAGCATGTCCTAATGAAAAAAATATGCATATTTAACTTTAGACACAACATCGATGTATGTGTAACGATTTAAGAGTAAAAGTACTTAGACACTATCGAAAATGACTGAAAACCTATGTGCTTTCCGCGCAAACTAAACTTGTTTTACAGCTATTTCAAAAAAGGTTGTCAAAGTCAGTGGTCGATACTGGAACCGAAAGAAACTGTGGGGATCAAAGTTCTCAAGTACTTTATTACTACTAGCATTGACTTTGCATAATATATAGAGTGCACGTTCATCATGATGCCACGGCCATACAGTAATAAACTTTGCTGGCGTATTATCATTCATTATGACTATACCCATAGTTCCTTTCGGTTCCAGTATCGACTATTGACTATGACAACCTTTTTTGAAATAGCTGCATATTAAGAGAATCAACCAAACGTGTATATCCAAATAATATATTTACCATTGGAGGCACATTGTTAAGCACCACTAGGAAACATTTCTGAGCAGTGAAATCACAAAGCAAAGATTGGTTACCAATTGTTCCAGCCAAGGGTTAGTGTGGAAATGTTCGACAATTTGTTACAAAAGTGCACTGTATCCTAAGTACATTCGTGAGCGCTAAGGTAAATATATGATAATTTTACAACGCCGTTCAAAACAGCATTTGAAGTTATTACTTTGATGTTTCTGTTGCAGGTGCACAAAGACCTTGTTCTCAATGTGTGTCAAGTAAGCGATGTCGTTTCCCTTTTCAGGATACTAACAAATGTGTTCATAACAACAAGAGAATTGAAAACAATAAAGGTGAAAACCCCTTGTGGAATCCAGCCTTTGTACATGAAAGAATCTGTTACAAAAGTGCGCTGTAATCTAAAAGTACATTCTTGGATACTAGCGACAATCTAAATTGAGCTAAAATGTAGGATAATTCTATAAATCCGTTCAAAACAGCATTTAAAGTTAATAATTTGATGTGCAAAAAAACCTATAATAGTATGAGAAATGAGTACAATAAAGGTGAAAATCTCTTATAGATTCCAGCCTTTCTACAAGAACGAAGCAATGTTTTCCAGTTGTATTACCTGCCGTACATCATCACCAACTTTAAATATCGCCGCCTGCCAGTAGTTCTTCTTTGAAGCGTCATCTCCATCATCATCGTTGCTTGGAAACTCTAGGAATGAAGTTTTAACTCATCACAAAAACATTCAGAGTGAACAGTAAAGATGGAGAAACCCGACATCAAGTACTTTATTGCTTTCGCTACGATGGGCTAGGGTTGAAGCTACATACTAGCACCAGATTTACTGGAAATTATTCATTAAAATGGTTGCAAATCAAACGACAAACCATTTTCTACAATATTAAAGGCCAAAAATAGGGGAGTTCATATTGAAACCCACCTACTATAAATTTCAAAGCGGTCATGACTTGGCACACAACTAGATAGCTTTTTACCAATTAATTTCCATCGCAGCAATTAACCTTTATATATAGTTCTTTTATTTATGCATTTTTATTTGGAAACTTCCATTAAGATCACAACAAGAAAATAACAAAAACAAGAAAAACAAAACAAAACAAAAACTACAAAATACCGAAAAACTGAATTTCGGATGTCATTTCCTAATACTGTCATCTGTATACATTTTACCTATCAAACCAAGTGACGTTCGTCTCGTTCTTTGTGGCGATACGAAAGATCTCTGCTCGCAGGGTAAGGGGCTGGCGAATGGACTCGTAGTCCCGGCGAGGCCAGCCCCAAATAAAATTTAAACTGTTTATCTGATTTTGAAATGTTGCTGTAACAATGGACAATCAAAACTACGAGCAACTATCTTGGACTTTTCAATATTCAAACAGCTATTAGGTTGCATACCTCACCGCATAAATTATAACTGATGATATGACCTAGCTGTTATCATAAGACTTGACTTTACCGCATTTTCTGCTCACCCTGGATTTCGTAAAGCAATAAAACGACAGGCTTAACGTGAAAAATTCACCAACTCACCTTGTCGAGCGTTAAGATTCTCCAATTCCTGGATTCCACATTTTTGGACCTTAAACCTGGCCAGAAATGGCGCCTTGGCTGCGCTTTGCATAGGGGTTCCTGAACTGTAGTCAATATCCAAAACAACTGCTTCTGGGTTACTAGGGAGATACACCCCCGCCTCCACCTTAATCTTTTTTAGTTCTTCCAAGCAGGCTGCTTTTCTTTCTGGCTTTGGGTATGGCCTAAGGATGTAAATACAGATTATCAATTAAAAGTCGAAGAAAAACATTATTAGTGAAAGTGAATCTCTACAAGAAGATGAATCTGTACCAAGAATATCAAACAGATGTGCCAATGTCTTGTCGTTGTGCTATACTTTCAAAAAGCCCTTCGGTTTCAAGCGATTTACCTTTGTAAAACAACTACCAGACGATCAGATGTTCATCAAATGCTTCTAATTATCCGATCGCTAGAGGCTCCAGAATGCGCGGCGAGACTAGCAACAGGCTTATCTTGCTGCCGTTGCTCGTGTACATTGCAATATACGAGAAACGTTTATAAAGTCAAAGAGTAAAAGCTGTTGTTTGATCGTTTTCACTGAAAAACGAATTCTGTAAAACGAAATACAAAACAGGCAAGTTATGGTAAGGGCATTCAATAAAGGATTAGATTGAACTGTAGCTGAAACATGTATTCATTCATGCTAATTTTCAATGCAATTAGACCTACTTCAAAAATAAGAGAAATCTAAATATGACGGCCATTATGAGATCTGTTTGCACATGCGAGGTGTTTTGTACGGTGACCCACAACTGTCACGGCAAAACTTACTCTCCTACAATAAAACTTGGTTTCACTTCCACCACGAAAAGACACTTCCGCCGCCAGACTGATTGTGATTGTAAGTTTTGCCATGAGAGAGAAAGTTTTGCCGTCAGAGAAAGTACGTCATGCCGCGAGAAAGTAGGTCACCGTAATTCTGGGATGGTATTTAGTCGCTGAGTCGTTCCTGCCAAATAACCTGCTACCTGAGTCCTGTGCATGCACAAAACTAAACTCCTAATAATTACGACTCATTTTCTTACAATAATCAGATTATTTTCACACAAGTTTGTATGTTTCGCAAAGTGGTCCTTTACATAGAAGACACACGTGCACAGATGTTTCAGAAACGGTTCTCCTAGTTCAATTGCGTATTACTGCAAGCCACCACCACAAGAAATTTTGGATTACCAACTTCATCCGATAAATACAAGATGCTGCCGATGCTTACCTAGACTTTACCGAAAACGTAAATCCTCGGTCAAATGACGATTTACTGTTGCTGGCATTTTTCTCTCATTTTGAAAGCCCAGAATTCCTTTCGGTCTGAGATTGCACAAATGTACTTAGACAAAATTTCTTAAAATAGCTATACACATGCAATAGACCCTTTTCATGGTTCTTGAGGCAACTGGAAACCTGACGTTAACACTCTGTAAGCGTCAGCAATGGAAAGAGCAGGTGAAAGTTAGTTAGTGTCGAAAATTGTGGGATTTAATATTGAAAACTGTGACATATAGTGAGGTTTTTGAAAACAAAAAATACTCCGAAACCCCAAAAGAGAATGTATGGGAGTTTGCATGGGATCGAGGCTGGGAGGGCATCGCATGCCCTCCCAACGCAAAATTCCGATACATTCTCTGTTAAATTTTCAGTTTTTAAACACTTTACCAGTGCCACAGTTTTCACTATTAAATCTCCAAAATTTCGGCACTTACTAACTTTCACCTGCTCTTTCCATTTCTGACACTTGCAGAGTGCTAACGTCGGGTTTTCAATTGTCTCAAGAACCATGAAAAGGCTCTATACAACGTGCACTAAAGGACACTTCTTTAAATGCCATTATCAAATGATGGTCAACCATTTCTACCCATCATTAAAACTAGGCATTACTTGATTGTTCCAGAAATGGCTGTAACTTTGTTGAAGAAATCAAACTCTCTTTTGTAGAAATCCAGGGAGGTTCCAGACACGGACTTGCTGATCCTGTCAATCAGGTTCTCCAAGTGATCTCCTATTTGGGGATCCCTGTGCAAACTTTCCTCGTCTGTGAAGATATTCGTCTTCATGTTCCAGATCAACTAAGAAGGCAAAACGATATCCTAAGTACCAGTTAGTACGTTCTAAGAGAAAAGATTCTGTGCCACATTGCATACGATATTTAAAAACAGAATCAACGATTCTTGTTGAACTAAAACATATTATTATTAAACAAGTTTGAATGTTGATATGGCGAGAAGGGAAGGAAAGGGGGGTTACGTTGAAACAATCTCACCCTCATAAAGGGTGTAAATACAAACCTATGGGTTGCAAACTGAGTGTCTGGCAGCCTACAGAATGCAATCCATCACAAATCAAGAACTTTTTTTCCTACCCTACCTTCCAATATAAACCTAGTGGGCCAAAAGCTGGTAGTGTCTAGCTATCCCCTGAACTAACAAAGTCACAAAACAAGTTATTTTCCCACCCCACGCTCTTGTATGAAACTGGTGGGCAAAAGTTAGGAATGTCTAGCATATAAGTCACAAAGCAAGTCCCTCCCTTACTCTCCCCTCCCATACGGTGTTCAAATACAAACCTGATGAGCCAAAAGCTGCGAATGCCTGGCTGCCCACAGAATGTACTCCGTAACAAAGCCAAGTGAGTCGTAACGCGTGGCCTGGACAAGTTGAGGTATGTAGAACAGAATGGAGTCCGGTGGAAATGACTGTAACACCCGGATGGCGTACTGCGCTGTGATTGGGTGAGCTGGGTACTGCTGGGAGAAGAACGCCATGGCATTCACGGGAGGGACTGGTGCCCAGCATAACATGTGGCTCAGCGTGGGAAGGTCGTCTTTAACCGTCTCCTCCGTAACAAGATACTGGGAACGAGTACATTGTAAAACACTCAACGGCTTGTAGAAACATTGAGAACAAACACTTAAACTTTGTCAAAACGAATTAAATGTGAAAACATAGATCTATTCTAACCACCAATTATAGGGCATCATCTTCACTACGAAGTTTCTCAACTAAGTCGTCACCACATTTCGGTTGTCTTGGTTTGCCAATAAAATACTCTTCATTAAATAGCTACACGACCGAATCTAACAGAAAACTTAAAAAGACCATTGAAACATAGCTTGAGAAAAACCAATTCCCTAGTTGTTCCAAAATACAATTCAATAACGCTATCAAAGTGTGAACAGAATATAATCTTCCGAGTGATTCATCATTTTCGGGTCATCTTTCACTCTACGAACGAAAGATCTCATTGGATAAAAGACAATATAAGCAACCCAAACCTTAACAATAGCATATTGTTAAAAAAGTGTCAGTTATTGTTACTTTTATTGTTGAAATGACCAACGGAATATTTCGTTCTCAGAGAAGAGCCTTACCGTCATTTTTATCCCTATAGTTAAGTGTATTTGTATTTATCAATCTTTTATACTGTATAATTTTAAATCTTGTATAAACCATAATACAGTTTTAACTGCAAGGAATGGGAAATTTAGTACTTACTCAAACCATAGTTGATAGAACTAACGGGTGTGAAGCTCAACGAAGTTCGAAAAGTACCTACAAAGCTGTTTTGTTTTATGTTGAACAAACCGTGACCCTGCTCACTGTTCTGTTTTACGTGTGAACCCAAATGTTTCTACAAAACAAACAAACACCCCATCATCTACACCTTTATTCTTATCGACGAGTGTGTAAGTATTTTTAAATCTTTTAAAAAAGATGGTCTTGTGTGGTCCCTTTAAGGGCAGACCATTTGACTTTTTTGGAGGATGGGGGACGGAAACTTTTGAAAAAATAATCATGCACTACCACAAAGCAAGAAAGAACTCTTCTTCTTCTCTTCTCTTCTTCGACTGGAAAAACATCAGTTTATCAGCAGATAAAAATCGTGCACTGACCAAATCTTCCACCCCCCCCCCTTCTTCAAAAGTCAAACGATTCACCCCTTACCTGAAGCGCTTCAGGAAGGTCGGCGACACTGGTTGGGTCCAGTCGCACCAGTTGGCACACCTCCTTGCACACGGCATCCACTTCTTTGAACCTGGAACGATTGTTTAAGTTTCTAACGGTCACTCACAATTATATTTATTTTCAACTTTTTTAAAGGTCTTAGAAGGTGTGTCGAGTCTAGTGGCAAGTTCGACTTTTACTGGAACCTGAAGAGCGAATCAACGAGTACTATAGTCGAATGTAATACAGGTTTGAAACCAGGTACGTCAACGTTTGTAGTTGGTTGATCGTCCCGGCTCGTGTAAATCTGTTGGTTGTTACTGACGTTTCGACAACCTGCAGGTGGAAGTCATCTTCAGAGTCAATCTTAAGTCGGTCGATAGTTCGTATTTGTAGTGTAAACGCAAGGCGGTAATTTAACTATGTGGCGGTAGTCGGCAAAGTGTTAGCGGTGGTTTTGTTTATGTGTGGTCCGTTTAGTGTCTTGTGTAAGTTTCTCGTGTGGCGCCGGTAGAGCCCTAAAATGGTTCAGTCGCTTTCCTCAGTCCTAATTGCCTTCTTTCTAAGACGGTCGTCTTGGTCAATGTTCAAAAACTCTCAATACGCTTTCAAGGCCCTAAGTACTCAAACGCGGCAAACAGCAGGAATAGAAATGAGACACAAAATTCTTCGCAGTGACGCTTGCTAAAACTGCATAACATTCCTTATCTTCTCTAGAGGAACCCTAATGAGCTAATAGAGAGATTAACGACCTCGTACACGTGGAACGGCAGGAATAGAAATGAGACACAAAATTCTTCGCAGTGACGCTTGCTAAAACTGCATAACATTCCTTATCTTCTCCAGAGGAACCCTTACGAGCTAATAGAGAGATTAACCACCTCGTACACGTGGAACAGCAGGAATA